>JAQIXS010000334.1:0-51621 GCA_034700785.1 Rossiulus vilnensis | reverse complement strand
AGACTATTTTGAACAGCTATTTTAACCCAAACATTTTCACTTAGGTAGAAATAGACACCCCTCCGTAACTCGTAACTTGGAATTTTTTTTGAGAATTTACTCCCAAAAATTCCGAGTTTCGGAGAGTTGACTGTATTATTATTATTTTAAAAAATCATTTAAAATGAATACAAATAAGCTGCGCAAAAGATTTAACTTGGAATTTATCTTCACCAATATTACTCTCCCAACGTGCATTTACTGGATAACTTGCAGGTAACCAATTTTGCCAAGTAACATTTTGCCTCTTATTTTTATCCCTAACTTGCAACGCCAGGCTTCAACATCCACATTCTGGATCTGCCTTTTCCTGGTTAAAAGGCAGATGCTAATTATGTTGTATCTGTTTCGAGATGTACGAAATGGTCTACTCATTGACGATAAGTAGATTACATGGGATGGGGAGAAGGACTGAGATGCACATTATAATGCTAGTAAAATTTAAAGGCAGTTGAAGAACAACACAATGCACCTTTTAACGAATCCTTTAATCTCTCGGTGTTTACTGTTGACTACGGCTCGCTATTCGCAATCTCTCGTGTAAAACTCACCTTTATCGCCCATTAGTAGGTGTAATTTAAGATTTCATCGACTTAGCTTTACGATCCTCGAATTTAAATATAATTTGATAGACGTGGTTTTATTTCCCACTTCGTTTAAATTAACCCGTGGCCTGCGTAAAGCCCTAATGGATATGACTTTCCTTGGGAAATATGAAACGGATCGATTACATATTCGGGATGAATCCGTCCTGCCCTTAGATCTAAAGTTACGCTTTTAGCGTGCTTGCTGGAATTCTCCAGTGCATTTTGTTAAAGTGCACATCTAATGTTTTCCGTTTGCAATATATGCAACTTTGGGGGGGTCGGGTTTTCCTCGGAGAGAAATCAAAATTCGTGGCACAAATTGCGATCGTGGTTGTAACGAGCGCCGAAGGCGAACTGCAATTTATTTTTTCTCTCCTCGTGGAAAATTGCGGTTTTGTTTTACAAATAAAAAGGTATAGCTGGCTATCATCTATTCATCGAAATTTGCATAGTTGCTAATTGCTGCGATGCGTGTGGGGAATGAATGCTATCATCTTCTGGCGCATCCACGTATTTTCGTTGAGATTGCACTCGTTGGTGGAATCCCTAAGATGCCCTAAATTTAAATAAAACATACCCGTATTTGTGGATCAATGTAAATGCGCTTTGCTATTTTGCTAAAACAGAAATCAACATAAAAAAAATCTTCTAAGATATTTCTTTAGCTGCTGAACAGTCGTGTATTGAGGAGCCGAAGGACAAAACTGATTACCCAATAGCAGTTTGAATTTTACAACAGTAGGGATCATATTTGTTTTTACTGGATTTTTCCATCAGCGCATTCATTCATTTTATTGTATGTCGAAATATTGGCAAATATCAAATTTAGTCAAAGTAAGAAGATAATTTCGATATAGGCTACAAATGCTCCATTTAAAACTATTTGTTTTTTTGGGATCTTGGCTGTCATAAAACGCATCTTTGACCCTTTCCTTTTCCTGCCCCAATCTCTCGAAAGCGTGACATTACCATTACCACAGGGTCTTCTACTTTGTTGCTCCACATTTTAATTGATAGTTTACACCGAAGAGTGTCCTGTTTCTTGCCTTGTCCAGCTGGATAAGCAGTTTTCACCATGCTCACAAAAGGTGTTTCTGGGCGAGAATACAATGTTGCCATTGAATTCCTTCATTGTTAATGCATGTGTTAAAGGCGCATGGAGTTATTTAGGGCCCAGTGAACTGCCTAATCTTTGCTGGTATGCCGTTCTCCCTCACATCCTCTACAATAAATACCAGTATTTATAGGAAATGAAGGGGGAGGTTGTGACCTACACGTGGCGGGCTTGTGTTGCCAGGGATCCTGTGTAGGAGAGAACACGTGGCCCCTGTCGGTGTATTGCAAGGAGTATCTATGCATAACTTCACGGCAAATGGACCTAGGAAATTGAATTTCAAGGGGAAGGAAATTGGTCTGTTTTCTGTACTTTTGCTTAAAGCAGCAATGATCCAGTTTTGCAGCTTTCAACAGGACGTCTCCGACCGCAGTTCTGATATTGTGCAGAGTTCTTGTCAACTTAGCTGCAGTTGTCGGCTTACGCGAATGTTAACTTCTGTTTATTTATTGTTGTTGGTAAGGATTCTGGCATGTTGATAATTGTGTTTTCGCGAAAAGGCAAAAGTAAAGCGAAAAAAAAGTATCACTTAGCGACTTCCGGGCTGAACATTCAAATGGTTTGTTAAATAATAAGGAACTGTATTGAGTCCTCGTATCAATTTAAAAGTTCAATTCATCTGAGATTCTTAAATTTCATTGATTTCTAGGTATTTTTTTCATGTTGAATCCTTTGTTTTATAATCTTTACGTCTTGTTTATTTTCAAAATTAATGGGATATTTTTTTAATGGCTGAATCTTTAAAAATACGGAATTTTCTGAGTTCAGTTTTTTTATTTCAGTGCAATAAGCATTAAAAGCATCATTCGATTGTTTTTGTGAATTTATTTTAAAAAATACTCTTGTTATTTTTGTTCACTTGTAGAATTATTTTCGTCAACTAAAACATGCTTGCCAAGAATGGTTTACGGGATTGCATGCTTTTAAAGTAATGCAACTCGTGTCTTACCAAGGATTTAAATGTTTACGGTGTGTGAATGTGTGTAAATGCTACCACAACTAGATTCGAGTGACACTTGCCTCAAGTGTAGAATACCCAACTCGGTTTTTTTTGTAGATCGAAGCGCATAAATCGAAGAATTGCCTTATTTCCATACGAGCATAGCTGCATATTCTCCATTATTCGCAAATGTATGTAACGGAACTTCGATTTTTTTAAACATTTTTTTCTGCACAAAAGAGGGGATGACTTCGGAATCTGGTCGATGCATTCTGTCGCCCCAGAGCTGCTTGAAAATGCAGTGTTTGTTTAGGCCTACCAGGCGTGGGTTTTTGCTTCCATTGGCATTCCTTTCCGGTGGATTGGATCAGTAGCAAGGCATTTATTTATATAAATCTTTTCTGGGGCCATGCACCCAAAAGCCCCTCTATTCGATGTTCATTTTTGTAGCATTTGGAGCAGCTATTTTTATGGCCCAAATATTTTCACACTCCACTGTTTTTCGTAAGTCAATTGATGTGCAGCTGACTGTCTCCACGGTGTAACGGTGAAGATGGCGCGGCCTTTTCCGATTCAATTTACTTCGTCTGAACATCTTATTTACAGCGCAATTGACTCAAAAGTTTCAGACTTTCGCTGATTTTTCAGCTGGGTTTCTGAAACAGCGCCGTTGATGCAAGGAAGACATTGTCTACTCGTAATATTGGCTCGTTTATATGAATTTTCAATTGTGGATCTTGTGTGTTTAATGTTATGGCAAAGTAGCCAGAATAACTTAGACCAGGAGTCTCACACGTTATTCGTCTAGCTTTTAAAATCTAACAGAATTGGTCGAATTAGCAGTGGGAATATTAATAGATAGTATGGACACGGAATATGGACACAAATAAACTGACTAGCTTCTGTTGTATTGTCTGTTTTATTACAATTACACCCTGCTTATTTCTATTTTTCTTTCAATGCAGAATTGATCGTCCATTAAGATTTCCGTTTTTTTTATAATTTCAAAATGTCCTGTTTATTTATAATTGAAAAAAAAAATATTTTAAAAAGCTGTTAATCGACCGCTCGAAATGTTGCTTCACTGTACGACAACATTGCATTGCTGGTTGCATAACGCTGTTTTTTCGTCAAATTTAATAAATAAACGGGACATTTTGAAATTATAAATCAAAGCAGAAACCCTGGTGAGTATTTTAAACAAAAATGTATGAGTATATTTATTGCATGGTGGACAAGCTTACTAATATTACCAATATAATAATCGCATATTAGCTCGGGGAACTGCTACCTGTAATTTGGCGCGTATAAATTGTAAAAAAAACCATCTCAATTTACTTTTGTTAAAACTTTATTTTTATTTATTCTTCAATTTGATGTGTATATTAAAGGTCAGTACAAACGATAATGCATCACTGAAATATCTTAAATCAAAATGGTTAAAATGCCTGGTAAAATTTCAACAGCAAGTCCTGAAAGGCTTCCAGTTTTTTAAAAATTTGCAAGACTCTGGAAAATAGTAAGCATTCCATCTTATGAAATTCAGGTACAGATAATTTGCCCGTAACCTGGCCTTATGGTGCTGTCGAATGTAAAACTTGCTGGCATGACTTATGACGACATCGTAACCATGCTGAAGTTCGGTTAGTCGTTTTTAGACAGTTTTAGGATTGTGTTGGCAAAGGCCGTTCTGCGTTCACGCCTTCGTAAGCGCAACTTTATTCGCTCGCAATATGTATCGAAGCATATGGTCCATAATACGATGGGGACAGAGCACTTATTTCAATTAAGGAGCGGGCTTGGTGCATCTCCAGTAAAATGAGAAATTCCGCCAGACACTGTCTGCGTGGGCTCGGGCGACGTATTCGGTTAAGTGCCTTTTCTGCCGCTATTCCGTCTGGGGGATTTAATCTGTATTCGTCACCAGTTTATGGATGGTGACATATTTCATCCGAGCTACTATTCACGCGCTTTTACTGCCCCTCCATTTATGACACGGATCTGACGATCGGATCCAGCGTGATCTTGTCGCGCAGGGAGCTTCTTGATCCGATAGATTGATTTAGCCGGAGGCATTTGGTCACCGCGCCAATGTGAAAAGGCGAAGAAATTGAGAAAATGGAGGAATTCGCCATATTTACCGCCGCTAGGTCCCTTTTTCCCCATCGAAGTGTCACCTATTCGGATATTGCACGCTTTGGTGGATGGCGTTCATACATTTTTTTTTCTTTCTTTTTTTGCCACCCTATAATTGAATTCCGAAGTTGGCCCGTTGTTGGTTTAAGGCTCGGAGGGAATGACGGATTCCTCCCTTTCACTCGCAGTGTTTATTTGTATAAAATGGCTGTGGCATTTCGCCGCTGATGAATGGCCGTCGCTGCAACCCCAGAAGACGCCCGAGACAGATGACTCTATTTTTGGCGTCTGGCTTATTAAATCGAAGCGTGTAAACACGACGTCAAAAAAGCCAGGCGAATATAATAAGTGCAAACGCACGCTCTTCTACGCCCGTGATTTCGCCAAGTCGAGGAGTCAGGATCAACTGCGTTTTCTAAACAAATATGTACAGTTTAGGGTAATGAAGGCGTTCGTTGACTTACTCGGCTTGCGACGGGAGCGAATTGGATTATAGCATCCTTTCAACTTATTCGGTTGTATTTTCCCTAGAAAGAGAGATTTTTTTAACGGCATGAAGCTTTCGGATTATAAGCTCGCAAAGAGTCGTTTGAAGCTCGGTTGCGACCAAAGAAAATGGTTTTGTTGTCAGTTTTATTGCCGTTTTCCAAATCATTTGAATGGAAATGGAATGGGATTAATACAAATCCGGATGGATCGTAATAATGTTGATAATTAGGCTTTGTGAAAACAATATCCTCCAAATTGATGAAACATCTCGGCGTTGTGTAGTATTGGACAGATTCTGCCTTAGGATTCCGCATTAAGACCATTTGACGGTCAATTAGACATTTTTGTTTCAAATACTTATTATAATTGCTAAATTTATTTTCGTCAGTGTGGAATTGGTCGTTTACATGCGTCTGAGTTATTTTTTGTAATTTGAAAAGGCTCCCTTTTTTAAAAAAAAAAAAATAGAAAGTTAAATAAATTTGAAAAAAAAATATTATGCGACTCCCGAAAACGGGTTTATCCTTTCAATGAAGTCTCCGAAGATGGGCATCGGAGGTTGCACAACGGTTAGTTAAAGTTTAATTTCGTTTTTATAAATAAACGGGTTATTTTTCAGTTGTGAAAAAGAACTCAGACCCTAGTAAACTAGTGGACCCACGTTAAAAAATAGATTTCGCAATTATGATAAATGTTTGAAGCAAAAAAATGGCGTCCTTTTGGATCGAACTTTAAACTAATTGGCGGTCATTGTAACGTCCGTTCTACAAATATATCGCTGTATAGTACGCGACACATACAAGAGACGGGAAATAATTCTAGTATTTATAGAACGCACATTACGTCTTTGACAGCGCACGTTCAAAATAATAACGCTCGTGTAGCCCCTGACTTAAATATTAAAACTAACGGAAAACATTCGTTGACTTGTGAGTCAACCATGTTCGAACATGGCACAGGTGCAATACAGGCAATAGCCAGCATTCCCGCATGACCTTTTTGCGGTGCGTGATTGCCCCCCAAGTGGGAGAAGGGGAGCCAAGGTGAGCACAGGGGCACGCGAGTTTGTTCCAGCTGACGGACAGCCTATTTTGCCTCTCGTTTTCGAATTACGCCGAGTCGTTATATATAGGTAAGAATCGCGTGCTAGGACAATCCGACAAATCTGAAGCATCCAAAGTAGTGTTGCGCTGGATATCATGGTCCCCCAAAGCCCAATAACCCAGCAAACGGCTGTTTTGGTTATGAGCGACGTGACCACCGATTTCACCCGGCGGGGATTCCGTCCTCGTCGCGTTTTCTTGCCGTCCTCCCCCTCCGAATGTCGAATAGAAATTCTAATCCCACGCCAATTTTAAATCATCCCAACGCTTTCTATCTCGTGTCTGAGCCGCCTCCTCGGACAGTTTGCCATAAAAATCCGATTTGGGTTCGGGTTCGAATCCCGCCTAAGATGCGGCGAATTCGCATAAAAAATGAATGCGCAATATGGGAGGGAGTCGCGAAGCACTGCTCGGGGAGCTCGCCATATTCTTTATGGATTCAGGAAAACATCGTTATGTCACTACGGATTATATTGGCTTCCATCCATATATTTGCGCTTTTTTTTCTTCTTTTTTTTTTCCTGTAGTAATATTATTTGTATTTGTGCAACGTGGGCCAGGGCGAGATAGCATTGGTGGAGCATCACTCGGCCTTTTATGCGCATTTCCTTCAATTCGATGGAGGCATTTCCATTGTGCCGATTTTCAATGGCGTCTGGCATTGTCGCAATAAAAAGTTGAGCAACGTCGAGATGCGATGCGGGAGCAGCTCTATTTATTGAAAACTCTCATTTCGGATGCAGTGGCAAAATGGGCCAAAGCAGTGCGCATTAGTTCGGCCCTACAAAGTTTTGCCGAGCCGGCATTGTTGGATGAAACGGTCGCAGACCGATGAGCGGTTCCACATCACGAATCGAGCTTATTGAATTTTTGGCATTTAAAATGGGAGCTTTTATCGTCCTCCTTTCTGGGCGATGCGTCCCATCTCGTGGCGTCTCTAACGGCCATCTTGGAAATTGGAAACTATAAAATGGTCTTGTAAGTGTTGGAATAAGCGGACTTGAACCGTCGATAAAGGGCGGCTGAGAAAGGGTGTCGTAGGAGGGAGGTTAGCGATATCTGGACGCAGTGAACTTTCTTCCAGAGAAAGAGGCTAAAAATACACATGTGCTGCTTTCGAAATATAAGCCCACTATTTATGAACTGTTTTCAAAACTTATTGAACAAATTATATGGAATCGATTGGTCGTCGTGGAAGTTACGTCCGCATTAAAACTTTCTAAAATAATGCAGTTCAGGAAACTGGCGAAACTGACTATTTCCGAAAGGTTCCAGCGATAATATTTAAACTAAATGTACTATACCATGTACGACTTCATTAAAATCATTACTTTCCCCCATTTCTTCTGAAAGGTTAAATTTCCTGGGATGATATCATATAATCTGGAGATGGGAATTTTCAGTCTAGAAATACATGTAATTGTGTGCTTCAAGGAAAATTTTATGAAATCAGTGAAGCCTTCCTTACCTTATTCTTTCGTTATTTGCAAAATATATACACACATATTTAAATAAAATGAATATTGTCAGCTGACCACTTTTTATGACATGTCTTTTGGTTCAAGGAAGAATCCAAATAACCTCCTTCGACAACTGCGGTAGTTTTCTTGCTAAAAATCTCCCACCATTTTGAATCCTTAGAACTGAAGAAGTTAGCCTCGCACTTGAATGCGTATTTACAATATAATGGATGCCATCCTCTTTATCGCATTCCTCTCCCTGTCTGAATTTCATTCCGCCTATTATGTCGTTGTCCATTGTTGAATGTGGATCATCCTTCCAGCGTATGTATATCATTAATACTTAAGCTGCCGGAAATTTAATATCCGATTGCTGGGACATAATCGCATCTCTATCCTTTTCATAACATCTTTCTCTATTTGCCTCCGCAAAAGTTTGCATTTATATTACCAGTTTTCAATGGCTTGAATAACTGAATGTGAAGGAGGATTTCTTTCCTCTTTTCAATTCGAGGAATCTTCTACCTTGGCTGCGAGCTTCTTCAATACCACAGACAATCCCGTGAAGCCATTGGGAGGGAGGCCCTTATGAATCTGAATGACTTTTACGAGGGGAAGTCCGAACCCTAGATTCCGTTTTAAATATTTCATAAAAGTCGTTGAGTTATATAGCCTAACTTTATCGTGAGGATAACTCGCTCGCTCTTTGAAAGGATGAAATACAAAATCTGATCACCAATGGCGTCCTGTGCATATACTTCTAAAAAAACTAACATACAGTATGTAGTAATCTACAGTATGTCTTGTAGTTGCATGAATATTATATTGTGTACTCAGAAAACACGTGCATTTATTGTATAGTTCGCGATGTTATTGCCTCAGCCTCATTCTCATTGTATATTTTTTGTTTTTACAGGTAAGTTCGCCTATTGAGTCAATCAAACAACATATGCCATTATAAAGTCAAAGAGTGGGTGAGTTAAGGTTCATTCAAGAGCAAACTGTACACAAGCTGTTCTTGAATTGCTGTGGCCGTAACAACGTGTTAATTTGGTCAAGTTTGGCATACATTCCACTGAACTAGTTTTCCAGTGCCCATCAGTACTTCACGGCGTTGTTACTACAGACCCCCTCCCTCTGCAACCATTATCATAGGAATATGCATAAAAAGGGGTGCAGCTTCTAATAATAACGTAGAGGTTTATACGATGAAAGGAATGCAGTGCATATTTTCCACATCATTTCCATCTCCATTTTGCACCTCAGTGGAGTGAAAATACACTCTCAGTCCCCAAAACACAAACACTGCCTGCAAGAATGCACGTCTATTCGGGTAAAAGGAATGGGACCCCGTGACTGTCATGAATTATGTATTAGTTTAAGATTTCATTGCCGGCGATAAAGTGTACATGACATGGCTACATTTCATACATCGCCTGATCTTGATGTCTACATTATGAAGTAGACATTTGACGTTTTATGAGCGACGAGAATCATGAATATAAGAATGGGTTGGAGAAGGCGCGTATATACGGGAAAAGATATTTGAGAAGGACTATGCAAATATTATCATTCTTGTCTATAAATTACATGAATTAAAAAATCGTACTAACTCCGAATTTTTTTTCTGCAGCTATAGCAGATGACACCGATCTTATCTTAGTATAACCGTTTTTTGATGGGTTTTAAAACATGTTCTGTCATAATTGTAAAGTACTTGAAGGGGAGAGAAAGTGGCATTAACCGATTTAGCTGATTGTCAAGTCTATTCAAAATTCTACTGCATTGAAGGAAGTTCGAATTCATTGACTTTTTTTAACCAGTGCTAATGGCAGAACATTTTTTAATAAAACACACGTCATTGATTTAATACCATTATCGATGGCAATGATACAAGTATTTTACCAAGCTTCTAAAAAACGAATAGATTCCATCTGCACGTTCACTGTAACAATCTTTGGAAATGTATAGCCATGCAGTATAGGCTTGATAGACATTGCACTTAGACACTATACGTGCGCATTGTTCAATGAAATAGATTGCATTCCTTTCCAGTCGTTATGTTTCATTCACGCAGACGCACTTCATTGCGCAGGGTTTTTCTAGATTGCAATTAACGTCCGAAAATGAGTTTTTGGCGCCTTCCGTCTGTGTTTTTGTCAGCATTTTGTGATGCACATACTGATTCAGTACATGCCGCTTATAGAAACAGGCTGGCTTGTATTATTTTCTTCAATGGTTTCAAGGATCTTCAGACTATTCTAACTAACCCTCGCGTTTGCATTAAAATAGATCTCATAGTTTTCAAAATAGACTGGGGTTTGTAGTAAAACCCCAAATTCTAAAAACAAAATTGAAAAAAATGAGTATAGCATACGCAAAAAACATTGTTGAAATTAGATGCCCCATCCATTTTCCTAAAAAAGAAACCTAATTGTAACTAATCAAACCGTGCATTTACATGTTTGTATTTGTTTGCTAAGCATGGTTATTTTGATGCAGAAAGTATAATTACCAGAGTGTTCAAAGTGGTGGAAAGTGTCCTGTTTTCGAGTATGTTTACACTATGTTAGATCCTATTCATAAATAGATACACATTTGCGCAGTTTTTGCATTTGCCAGAGGAATTGACGAACTGCACTGAAATGCGCAGTAATTCATTTTGCAACATAATTAGACCCTCTCGTTTTGCTTGTGTTTCATTCCCTGTATACTCTTTTCTTATTTCGAAGCTTAAAACAATTTGTAGTTCATTGTATGCATTACAATATATTGCTGTTTTTATAGCCTTTCGTCGCATGGGGGTGGCCGCATGAGCTGGCAAGTAGTAATCATAGTTCATTGTGCTACTGTTCTTTCGTTGGAAATTATTCTGGACTATATTATGAAGATGTCAGCGATTCATAAATCATGGCCGGCACGTTATTAAAGGCATGATAACCCCTGCTCTCTGACTGTAAACTCTAATTTCCCAATCAGCAATTGTCTATAGATGCGCTTCTCATGAACTATAGGCTCATTGATCAATTTTATACGATTATCAGCATCCTAATTTTAACTCTGCATTTATCTGAGATATTATTACGTATAACTTATAAATGCGTGTATACTTTATAGCTATAGTCCATCGTCTTCATACATGAATAATACATGCTTATGGTCGATAATTATGCAGGGTATATCGATATACTGTGTATATCATGTAGCCATTCGCCTAATTGTCAAGCATATTGCCAGCTCCATTAAATTTCTTCGTTTTAAAAAAAAACTTTTTGTATAAATTAGGTAGGAATTTGATTGATGAATCCCTGTAGACTGACTGCTCGTTTAAGTGAAGCCAGTAGCCTGCTAGTCGTTGGTATTCGAATGCGAAATGCATTTGACTCTCTCCTTGATAAAGAGGGTAAATTAATATTCAGAGTGCATTTGGGACAGGGCATTTATTTTTTTATCTTTTATTAAACTATCGTATGACATTTTGAATGTCAAATGTTTTGATTAATTACATGCGATCAATCGCTCTTAGCCAAATTGAATTCGTAACAAGCGTAAAAGTAATCGGCGAACTCATCAATAAGGGCGAATCGAAATATGAAGTAGGTAACCAAAGCGAAAGTTACATGCTTCAAACAACTTTTATTTGATAAACTTTGTTTGTATTGAGTGACAATACTCGTTCTTTCTCCCCTATCCGTGCAATGTAAAAATTGACAACTTCAACTTTTTACAAGTACTGTATAATCCAATTATAACTCCTCCTGTTTGTATTTGTTAGTTTGAAAAAACACATCTAAGAAAGATTGTCAAAAATGTTTTAACTCTTCAGCAGGTCAACAAATCTACGGCGTTTCATTTATGATTGCTAGTTCTAAAACACTGAAATCAAAATGAACTAAAATCCATTATAGTGTTTTATTAGGCTAATATTTTGGTTTACTGACATTTTACTAAAATTCTACCTTCAGTTTTGGAGTTGCGAAAGGGTTTATGCCCTAAATTCTGGACACATAATTCAGGCGTTAACTCCAGATGACTCACACATTTGTGAATTATCATTCTTGTACAGTGCGTAATTATTGTCACGTGGAACTTCTATACCAACGCTAGCCACTCTTAAAGCTATTAAATATTTTTCACACGAAGAAAGCTAAGCGTTTCTTTTTTAAATGTTTGTTTATTTATTATTATTTTTTTTAATGGACAAGCCGATTTTACAAACATCCAGATCATTCTTATCAGGTTTCTTTTTCGTTTGTGTACTAAACAAGATCAAATGACAAGGAAATGGTGCATTTCAAATTCTTAAATATACCATCTCGTATACAGGATAGGTAGATGTGCATGAATTAATCATAATGATTCACAAATTAAATTGGCTGCTTATCAACAAAATAGCGATCATTCAGCCTTGTTGCTAACCACGTCAGGATGGTTTACATGTTCTCAATAAGTCGTTCAGAAGAACTTTGTCTTTGCTTTCAGTTGTCATCACAAAAGAAGTACAGATTTATAAGAAAAACGTTAAAGCGGTAGACATGCTACTCACTATTGACCTCCCACAATTACTTCTGCATTCAGTATTTCCTCTTGTTTTTAATGAAAGGAAGGTGATGTACGAAATGCAGTTAGTACACGCATCGAATGATTGGATGCAGCGGTTCACTGAACCATTTTGAAACCCTCAGAGAGCGCAGCATTTCTTCAACTCACCCTGTACGTTTATTCTTAGTTAACTCGCAAATTCAAACCAGTTGGGAGCACAATAACGACCTACGCAACATCGGTAAATAGTCGTGGGCGCTACCCCAATATTTTTTTTGTTTATTTGGCAACTTTAGAGATGTTTTTAGGTCTAAGGGTTGAAATTCGACGACCATTTTGCGATTTAAAAAAAAACCTGTCATGCAGGTTAAAACGGAGAAAGGCTATTCTAATAATTTGAATACTGAACTACGGCGTGTAAGGCTGATGTATTGTTGATGTATAATTTATTGGCAGCATTATGCAAATTATGTGGCCTTCTCTCAAGATGGCCTGTGAGATACAGCACCACAAGTGAAGTTAAAACGAAGTTGGTGGTGTTCGTAGTTTACGTTGTCAGTTATAGAATGTCTGTATAGTTACAAGCCCATGCGGGCTTAAAACAGATAGGTAAGAAATCAAAGAAATCCATCGTCACAACGAAAACCAAGATATTCATTAGCTAAGTTACTTTTCATCTGGAAAATCTCAATTAATTTATAAAACTGAAACGTACAAGGCAAGAAACTGAAGCTATATACACGTGTATGTTTGTATGCATTCGCTGCCATCACTGCATATACTCTGTAGGATTGAGAAATATCCTCATAAACATGTACATACCCTACGTATTATTAATAACCATTAGCCGAATTTATATTTATCATAGCCATGGATGGAAATTCTCAGCAGCAATTAGCTTGAAGGGGAGGAAGCCTTTAAGAAAATCTGCTTCTACATGTTGTAACCTTTAAAAACGTGGCTGCTGACAGTTCAAGGAACATTTTAACGAGTGGTCTGGCATAGCTCATGCTGTAATTGTCAATCATTAAGTCTTTTATCTACCTTCTGTTATAAATCTATGACAGATAATTGCAGCACAGGTCGTCAAATCGTTTACATGGTCACTAAATTTTTTATGTCGTTAATGGGATTTTGGAGAGATAATCTCAATTTATTGACCTACTGCAGCAATATTAAGAGGAATTAGAGCATCATAGCTTTTGGAATACATTGTATATATTACTTTTTGAATTCGTATTTCATTTTATGAACAGTTATTTCCATGATTGTGCAGTTACTGAGCCACTCTTGAGCATTGTTTCCATCAATGATGTATGTATTCATGTATAATAAATAGTGATAATACAGTGTAATCGCCCAATTCTCTAGCTCTAACTATGCTCCGTGCATGTCCGAGCATTTAAATCCGCATGTTAACTGAGTGTTACTAAGCTGGTTTTAATTGCCGAATATTAGAGCAGATATCGGTCATTGTGCAGCCAACCGTAATGCGAAAGGAAACCGGCTTTGGATGTGTGTATCCTCGATGTTCCAAAATTAGAAATTCAATTCAACTGAAAATGTTTTGGGATGGGAAGTCAACTTCGACATTAGAAAACACTTGTAAATCTCGAACGCATCAATTTTAGGGCCATTTTTGCACCTGTCCAAAAAATCAATCTTCCACTGTTAACCAACACCACCTGTGCATGCGTTTGTACAGTCGTATTTTAATTTGTATGAAAATGGTCCAGTTTGGAGATAAAAGCAGGTTATTCTCACTCATAAAATAACTAGTTGAATTAACTGCTTTAACCCCTACTGGTGACTCCACCTAGATAAGCTGCAGCATACTTAAATCCATTTAAGTAGTACAGTATAGTTTTCTTTTCGTACAGAGGAATTTAGTAAAATTCTCACGATTAGACCACGTTCTTAAAGTTGGGAGCAGTTCTGCAACAACGACCATTAAAAGGTTGAAATAAGATTGACCTAAAGAAGTCATTTATTTTAAATTTTTACGTCATGATAGGCCTATATAGAAATTTTACATCTTTCGTTTGTCTTCCATCCCCCCTTCTTCCCTCCTCAAAATGGCATGCTTTTTTGTTTATATAAATTAAGTAACGTCAACTTCGCGTACTACACGGGACGGAGCTTTGTCAAAAAGTCGAATATTTGTTTTTGATGGACCGCCTTAATGGACGGCCAAGATATACTTATGCAATTTCACGATTTAAACTTTTTTCTTAAATTATCTGCGTAGCTAGTAATGCAGACATGCTATACATCTTGATTTCCGGTTAATTGATGATTTGCTACATAACTATACTACAGTGACGTGAAGAAAGTGTCTAGTCCATAGGAGGCAAATAATAATACAAAATAATAAGGAAATGATTTGGCATCTGAAAATGCGATATAGCACATGGTAATGTGCAGTGTGGGTGTTTATAATATTGCGCTTGTAGAGCTCGAGTGCTCCAGAGCATGGGTTATTGCCTCGTTTTGAATTTCATCTCGGTTGTTATCGTATTGACGAGGGTTTTATTAAGTTTTTTTCCCCCAATTTTCCTACAAATTTGTTTGACACGATCGCTTATTTATTATCTCTCAGCCCTTGCGCCAGCGCTCTTGTTGTTGTTTAGTTTCCCATAACAAAATTCAATTTCTTGGCTTGTGCATGGGAAGCACAGAGGGGGGAAAGAAAGGACGGAAATACAGCTTTTGGGTCCAGAATTTGCTAGCTGAGAATGAAGTATTTGTCCCTAGTTAACCAGCCATGAAAGTTGCATTTACGACTTCATTTTATGAACCGGGACACCCGGCCGCATTGTCGAAGCATGCATGAATGAGTCGTAAAGTTTATGACACTTCGTCGATGGAAATTTTTTTTCTGCCGAAAATAAGAATTTTTCGCTTTCGTTTTACGATTCATCATTATTTGGTTTTCAGCACTGGTGGCGCTTATATGAAATATTTCTAAATTTAATGCGGTTCTTACTGTGGACTTCCTTTGTTTTATGTTGACTGCGATTCATCAGCCACTCGATATTGCTTCTGACGGGGAACGTGTTGCTTAAACACCCCGTCTGGTTTACCCGGCCACCCACGAAAATATTCGGAGTTACCATCGACACTTTTCTGTCATCGTATATTGTCCTTCGGCATTTGCACACGCTGTTATTATAATGAGGCTCGGTTGCCATTTTCTGTAATTTAAAACTCAAATAGAACGCTATATCGGAAGATAGTTGCCTGCAGGATTTGGCAACAGGGAAGTAAGTTGAGGTAAGTAGAGGGAACCCAAACATTCTGAATTATCCGGATTTTCCTTCAGTCATGAGCAGTCCATTCATTTTGCTTGAATTTCTATGGCAACCAGAGGCAAAGTGAACAGTGTACAGGGAATAATTTGACTCCAAACCGTTATCAGAAACTCTTTCATCCTAACCTAGCAAACATTTAAACAGCGTCTTTGGAAATCGTATAAATGATGTAAAAAATGGACCAACCATGTCAGCGAAGCATCTGAAGATTGTTATTATCTGAAGACATGTTATTATAATTTGAAAATGTCCTCTTAATTTCTATGAAAATAAAACCGTTATGCAACCTTCGTGTTTCCCTGCACGTTTTTATAAACAGAACATTTTAAATTATTTTTTAAAAAAATTACGCATACCCTAGTGGACAACCAAAGAGAAAGGCTTATTCTGAAGGGAAACCTTGGTAATGAGATGGCAGACTGATTGAAAATGAAGCCCAATGCAGTTGTATGCCTGGCGCTTCCTGAATCATCTGAGTACTCATCTCCGGTAAAACACTGACAGGATTACGTCATCCGTTTATATGCCCGCCTACCATCTCACTGTTTACATGTTTTTTGCCACGAGCCCTTGTTCTGAAATGTCAACAAAGTGCTCGCCATTTTCAATCTTCGTATCGATTAGAGAAAAAAGCTGCAACTTTACAATGCCCTTTTATGCTAATGTTTTTCAAAGAATCCTTTGTTGGAACTTGGATGTTTTCATTTGGGTCATCCCGATATCCCGGGATGTCTCGAGTCCTAATCGTCTGGAAGAGTGATATACACCGTAGGTTGATGTTTGCATAGTGCAGCTCTCCTCGCATTATTAATAGAGCATGACTGAGAAGTCGTAGCATCGATATAATGAGGGCAACCGGTTTTGTTATGATTTCAGTTTGCCGGAAAAAAAATTTTTTTGACCCCCGCGTTTGTCACAAGTTGAATGGGCAAGAAAACACATGTCCGTCACAATGGCGGATGATGGAAGGCATTATAGGATAAACGAGCTTATCAGATCTAATCTGACCTCAGACGTTTGAAAACGATCGATGGGAGAGATTAATGCGTTGAAGTTTGTTTGCATGCAGGGGGTCATGAGCACTGGAAGGCGCCACCGGGCCAAGTTACTCGGCAAGGGTTGACTTTTTTTCTTGTTTTGGTGAAGCTAAGATTTCACTAGCCCCTTGTGCTGTTGACTAATAGTGGGCCCCACTTGCTCGTTGACCCACCTTCCACTTTTCAAGTATCTCCGCAGATGGAAGACTTTCCACTACTGGCTGTCCTAGATCTTTTTTTCGAGATCAAAAGGCGTGAAAACTGATCACCCAATCACTGTCTGTCTTTGAATAGCGGCATTATGCGCTGACTGCCTTACAAGTTACAACACTTTAACACAATCAATTCTTCGTTCCTTGCCTTGAAAAGGGGTTGGACGTTTTGGATGCATGGAAATGAGTGTTCTTCCAAACCATGAGAGTCGAGCATAAATTCGTTCAATTTGTGAATCCTGCAAGAACAATTATGTTTTAGAAATAAAATAGACTGAACAACCTTAGCTCTAACATGCATGTAGGTTAAAAGCCAAGGTGAGTTATTTGTATCTTATTCTCAGTAAGAGATTGTTAATAATTCGTGGTCTACCCAAAAACTCCTTTCACTGTCATTATCTAACTTACAAATCTGCACGCATGGTGTTTTATAAACAAGGTTACGGATTATCCTGGATCTCGTTTCATATAAAAAAAACGTTTTTTACCATGGCTAAACCTGGCGAACTGAGGCACGATGCAAATTTCTGTGATTTTCCAAAAATAATGTTGGTTTAAATCTTTAGACTGTGTAGCCTATATACACATTTGTTTGTATTCATGTTTTAATGCCTCTGTACTATCTGTGGTCGTATTTACAAACATGCCATAGGCCTATTTCGAGTTTTTCATTTATTATTGCGGATTATCTTGCCAGCTTAGTTTCCAATCTACCCCGATAATCGATCTTATTATTGAACGTGCACTGCGTGTGAATTGAGCTAAACAGTCATAGTGAATGGATTTTATGAAAAATAGAAAGCTAATTTGGACTGATATGTAGTGAATATCTTTGTAAGGATCACGTGTTTTGCATTCTTTTTAAGTCGTTTGTTATATTTACTTTTAACCTATTACTGACGTAGTAATATAATTATGTCGGCTGGTTGTTAGCGGTAGAGGAAAGCAATTTCCAGAGTTGTTTTTTTTCTTTCATTATCTAAAAATGTAAATCTTGCGCAATCTTCTTAGTTTCTTAGGAGCGATATTTCATTTATGGAAGAAAAAAATCTAACTTGATCTAGCTTTCAGATAAACAGATGTGGAGCTGCATTATTTTTTTGTTTTTTAAAGTTCATCCCTCGTCATAAGTGCTAGTAATGCACTTGTAAACTGCATTCTCTCGGTATCGGAATGGAGATTTAATGATTCTGATAATCGAAAGCTCGTCTCGCTAACTTGATCACGGAATGCGACGATCAGTTTCGTACATGTAATTTGGCGATAAATAATCTTTTTTTTTTGTAGAATGAACGGTTGAATAGGCCCGATAATTCAATCACGCACAAAAGTCATCGAAATTTAATTAAAAAAGTGAATTGAATTTTTGTTCTAATTGTCTTAAGAGTTTCACAGAATATCGAGCGCATTATTATTTTCAAGTACCGGTAACTAAGATGCATTTTTGATTTTCTCCTAATGACCATGTATTAAATATTTTACAGAAACTCGTTTATTAACGTGCAAACCAAAGCGCGCTTTAATTTCAAGCCGTGGTTGATTTTGATTTTTGATTAGTTGATTGCTAATTCAATGTTTAAAGATTCCTGCATTTTTTTTATATTTTACTTCAGCTCGATGTTGTTGTTTAATTAACCTTCTTAGCAACATTGACATGAACTGTAAGAGTGTGTATGTATGGCCTAACTTTGGGTCATTGTATTTATTTGCTTTCCACTATGCATGATGAGGATAACGAGTTGATGGCCAGCTTCTCCGCGAAAATTTATTGCGCTAAGCAGCTTTCCCCCGTTTTTTTGGTACTCACTAAGCGCAAACTAAAGATAAGTAGCGCCATCTGTGGCCCGAAAATTGCAACTGCTTGGGGTGCCGCCATCCTTTTTCAAATTGCTCTTAAACTTCCATTTCGTTGCCTCCAGGTTACATATACATGCTACAAGGCTTGTATATATAATACCCATACTGCAGTTACTGTTTATAACTTTTTATGCTGGTAAGGTTAATAAGTAATGCACGTACAACCAGATAATCCAGATTACCAGAGGTCAGAGAGGGGTGAGGGGAGAATCATATCACAATTGCTTATGGGCATGTGCATTACTTGCTACCTTACATATTCCTAGTACTGCTCCTATCTGTATTCTACCTTTTTGAATGCATTGATGTGCATTGTACCATGAATGCAATGGTTACCCTTCAAAACAGTCTTCATTTTTTTCAAATGTGTATTTTTTTTTCACATCTCTTGCAGTAGTTAAAAATTGCTGTTCTCTTTACCTTCAGACATTATATGATTTTTTGATGGAAATAATTAATAATGCTAGGATTTTAAAAATTTTAACTTAGTTCCTGCTCTTGGCTCGACATGCTACCATGTTCAATATGCATATTTCATCCAGATGGTCTGCGTTATTTTCGATGTGCCTCTCCCGGGGAGGTTCTCCCCGCATGATAACATTGTTACGTCAAATCAGATTTAGGAATTTCTGATGCCTGTGGCCATCAAAACATCGCATGGCGCACGATGCAGTATTAAGTCCCTTATTCCATACATGCAGTGAATGTTGCCCGACTAGATTCAGTAGTAGTGAGAAAACATAAACGAAACTCTTGCTTCCCTGCTTCACCAGTGCAATTGAAAACTGCGCAGATAAAAGGACCGATCCGAACAGTTTAGCGTTGCTGGGTGGCTCGTTTGTCAGTTGACATCAATTACAGACTCCTTGGCCTGACTGCTTATCAATCAGTACGTCGAAAAAGCTGCCAAACTTTTGGCGCTTTTCATTTCACGACTTCACGTTGCCAATGGCCCGATGCATGCAGGGTCTTGGCAAAAGGATTCCCATTTCCAGTGGCCACTTTTTCGAATGCTTCTATGCGCTGGTCTTTATTAAAAACACTAATCCGATTTACAGACGTTCGGTGGAAACGAGCTTTTTTTGCTCCATATCGCCAGACAAACTAGTCATTCACGCTCGTCTGGCTTCGCGAATTGTGCGCCAAGCTGCAATTATAAGAAATTCAAATCCGGGCATGAAATTGTAAGCCGACGCTCGGCACTTCGCGCCAGCTATTGGATTTCCGGTTTCGCAGCTTGCGTCAACCTGAAATATTACGCGCGTTCTTTTTCATAACATTAGCGCTTAATCCATCGCGCGAAATTGCTCATGCACACGCCGGAAAATGGTAAACTTAATCCTTCATCAAAGATTATTGGGAGCTTCGAGGGATATCGAGAGCAAAACCGCGAATGCTTCGCAGTGACCTGCGTACGTCATGCGAGACCCGCACGTGGGGTTTCCGTCCTCATGGACGGGTGGTTTCCAAACGCTCCCCAAAGAGCTCTTTGATGGCCATGTGCTCGATGGGCGGGGCGTTTAACGCGAGCGTTCCATCATGCTCGGAGCATGTGTCGCCATTTGTAAAACAAATTAGTGATGTGGAATTCGCGATGACCAGATTGGCGAAGCAGCGTCGCTTTTGGCCTGCACGTGCACTTGGAACAGGCAGTATTCGACGTCTTGGAGTTAATGCCAGGAGCCCAAAGATGAGCAGCTGGTGCTGCGCCGATGTCCACTGAGGTTATGTCTGTATCGGCTTTTTCATTTCTTGGCGCCAGATGACGCTGCAATACTTGCTTGTGACGAATATTAATACGCATATCGAAAATACAGTGAATATCGAAGGAAATATTTACATTTTTTTAAAACGGAAATTGGCTTAAACCAGAAGTACTGATGGATACTTCTGAAATTATTTTGACAAGCGAAGGTTAATACTTCTGGGTCATGGTTGAGAATAAGGTAAAAATGAAATATATTTTACGGGGTTCCCACCGAAGTGAAATTCCCAACTTCCTTGACTTACCATTTTTCTAGGATGAAATGGAAAACAAATTTACCAATGAGTGATATTTTTAATTATTATTTCAAACGTTGAAGACGTGCTGTGGAAAATAGGAGAATTTCCTATTGTTGTATATGGGTGAGAAAGGTACGCCTTCTTTTGAGCAGTATAATAAACAACTAGTCATTTAGCCGGTATTTTATCTGATGAAAATGTCCCTGACTTTTCCAGGTTGTTCCCACTTCCCTGTTAATTCTAGGTTTTCCAGGTCAGCGGGGAACCCTGTTTTATTCCATGGCTGGTGCATTTCTAATTTAAAGTAGGCAGTTAAGATGAAGATTGCAAATTTCCTGAAAAATGTATTTGAAGTACACGTAGTCGTAAATTTAATGAAAATCTAAATAATACATCTAGTAGTTATGGCTCTTCCATTTAAGGACGGATTTCGGGGTATGGGGGGGTTGCATCGCTTCCTTCTTCTTTACCAACCCCCTTTTTCGTTGATTTTTCGAAGAACACGCACTGATCGTTTAATTTCCCTTGAGCTATAAAAGATACTTTCTTTTATTGTGAACGTACATAGCTATTTCTGCATTGGTTCGCATCAGGCAATTTAGAAATATGAAATTATAGAAGGATTTAAAGCAGCACTATAACTCGTATTATGGTTTTCCATCCCTTTCAGTAATTTCTGGCACATATCTCCTCCCCTCCTGACTTTTCTTGTCTTCTATTTTCTGGATTCACCCCCGCGCATCCCGATGACATGTGTTGCCAGGAAACTTTTCAGCCTTGCTAACCCGGGGCTGCTAATCTGGCTCTGATCTGAGCAGCGATGATCCAGAAATATCACCGATGCTCTTCGAAGAATACGCTGACCGTGTCTGATATTTCTATAAGTCAATTTTCAGCTTCTTTTCTTTGTACATGTAGCTGCTTCCTCGCTGAATTTCGAAGACTGTCGAGCTAAATATAACACGGTTGGATATTTTTCTACTGGAAAGCAATAAAATCGCGATGCAGAACGCAAATGTTGACAAACTTCTCCTATCCGATAAAGCGCCACAAATGCGAAGCGGATTTTATGGTGTTTCGCTATTTTCGGTGTATTCATAGTGTATGTTGTGTTGACCAGGGCGCTCTCCAATTCTATAGTTAATTAGTAATGAAATTAGTCGAATGGAAATCTGGTCTGATAACGCTGAAAGATATACAACTGTACATTGGCAAGCTGCGTCCTACATTCTAATTTAGAAAATAGGCACAATTGCACTAAGTGGAAATTGTTCAACATTACATGTAGTGGCACTTTGTGTACCGATGTACATGTATATGGACCCACAACTTCTATGTGCATTGTGAACGTATCGTCATGATAAAATTCATCGAAGTCTGAAAATTTTTAAAAATGATTATTGCTCTATGCTAATTAGTTGTTTATTATGAAACCTGTTTGCTCTTTTCTTCCAATTAGTAACAATAAATTGCAACCTACTTAATTATCCAGAACCTTGACCCCACGTTTAGTTTAATTACAACACATTAGTGTACCTAAAGAAATCCTTACACGATCCTTACTAATGACAACATTAGTAATGCCATTACCAACAAACATTACAACCATCTTGATTACTACTTCATTACTTGTCAGTTGCACACGTTTAGCGGATCTTACAGGATCATTAGTCATGACCTTACTTTATGCTGATGACATTAGGCCTACTAATGATCGTATAAGATAAATTGAAATAGAACGTTTGCCAGTAATGTTGCGAATTAAACATGATCGTGTACGACTGATAAGTAATGATTGTTAGTAATGTTATCACTAATGATATCATTAGTTACATGTATGTCACTCGCATAAGGCAATGGTTAGAGTGACGCAATTTTGGCCCTCCAACGTTCAACATGGCCCCAAGATGTTTTGTTTCCTGAAGATTGGTTACCGGCCTCGAATTTGTCGTTATATCTTCCTTCGCTCCCAGATGCAGCAACTTTCGTCGGTTTTTTTTCCCAACCCTGTCCCCCAATTTATTTTTTTTCCCTACCCTTCCCCACCCTTTTCCACTTAGGCACAAGGAGTCTCGCGGTATTTTGTTTAAGCAGGGCTTTAGCGGCCAACTGCCATAGGCCTTGTCATTTATTTCGGTCGTCTGCCTCTAACCCCTCCTTAGCACTCGTCTTTCTTAAGGGCTTGTAAATCTAGCCCTGACTACTCGACTGCGACTCAGTTGGATATCGCCGTTTTCAAATGCGAAGAAAAGTTTGTGTTTGGCAAGCGAACGGAACAGACTTCGAACTTCGGCTGTGAATTCCGATTGGCTGTAAGGAGTTTGGCGCAAGCAATTAATAGCGCACGAATTGATGCCACTAGTTCGCCATTATTTACATATCGTTTTGTGGAATTTAATTTCGTACGATTTTATCTTCATCTCGTTCTACGCTACTTCTGGCGGCCATCGATTTTTCGCCGAGTGCCCTCGTAGTCCTCTGAAGGGCGTTTCGCTGGCAGACGAATGGAATTTCCCAGTTAATTAAATTAGGTAAGAAAAATGTTTGTCTGTCGCCCGATGCCACTTTTCAGTTCTTGTCCTAATTCACTTAACGTCTTCAGCGCCGGGAGGGGAGCTGGGAAACTTCGGAGTTTGTGTGTTTTCCAGCCAGGCGGTTTTCGTGTCTGCAGTAATTGAAACGCGGTCGAATTTGGCTGGAGTTTATGGTCTTCCAACGGCATTGCTGTACGACGTGGATATTTTGGCGACAAATTTCCAAGTCGAAATTGAACATTCTTTTGCGCCTGTTGTTAGTTCTGCAAATATACCCACGGAATTTGATATATGGCCACCAGATGGCCATGGGAACCCAAATTGATGACAATGGTACAAGTACAACTGACTGGATCTCATTGGCCACGCATTCTGAACCCCGATGGCTGTACATTGTATTTGGAATTCGGAAGAGTTAAGAGAAACCTGAATGCTGCCATACCATTTTATATAGCGAATTTTTATGCCAATCAGATCCAATTACTAACTGGTGAGAGCAATGAGTGGTCTGTAGGTTGCAAGCAGAATGCCCAGCGAAGTGATTGCATAAATAACGGAAACTCGTTCGGATCTATGGTCCTATTTCGTGCATGTCGTTAACTTCCTAAAAATAGCCTTACTCCATTGGCTCAGAAATCGTGGGCCACTGAAACATCTCGATTGTTGTCGCTTTGTTTTTTCTTGTGACAGGTTTTGGCAATTCAGAAAATTACTCAGCTATGAGCCCCACTGGCATTGTACATCTTACAATTTGGTAAACACTGCTTTTATCTATTAGTACTTGAATTTGGCAGTAATGGTGCTGAGCACTCTGCAGTGAATTGAATCGCAGAGTTGCATAGAATTGACTTTAATTAAAATATATCAGATGGCGCTATGAATGAGTGACAATCCAATGGTTGGCATTTAATTGCTCTTGGGATTACACGGCAATACTTCTACCAATGCAATAAGTGGTGTTTGTACAGCTTCTGTATTTGAAAAAATGCCTTAACTACATGTAATTGCGTCAGTTTGGCATGCATTGTTTGCTGAATTCCTCAATGTATGGCCCTATAGACAGTGGAAGTGATGATGCAATGCTAGTTTGAAGTAGTTAGTGGAAATTAGGAATTAGATAATGAGGTGTTTTGAAGAGAGCATTGATGCGCAAATTCATTAGTTTCGAAATGTTGCAATTCCATCAGGTGGGCGCAACATGCTGCTGGTGCTGAAATATCAACTTTAACAGCGATCCATAAACTATTTGGAAAATCTGTTACTAATGATCTCCGTTCATGGCATGTCAGCTCTTGGTCATCGGTCAGGAGATGAGATGATGGTTTCCAATTGATGAAAACTAATCTGAGGGGGCGAAAACTCTTGCATCTAAAATTATTTGAGAAAGAAGAGTAATTAATGTATCCGATGCGAAAACACAGCACAATAAAACCGCGGCACGAATGGGCTGGGCAAATAAAAATCTGGGTGGTCTCATAATAGCAAGAAATGGTGGCGTGAATTGAAATCCTCGTACGGCATGTTAACAGAAATTCGAACTGGCATTTAAAAAATCTCGTGTGAAACAAAAAAAAATCCTCAAAATTTCGAGTTTTTTTAAACTTTTGCTCCGAGCCATTGCCTGCTGCTGATTGCTGCGAGTCTCCTTTGCTTTATTTAACTCATTTACAGGAAAAAAAACTGGAAACACTCGACAGAAGTTCATTTGCGATAAATATGGCCTCAGTTTTTTCAATTATCTCGTTATTTTTTCCCCATGTAGGGTAAATGTTTATTATGAAACGCTCTCGCAAACTGCCGCGATGATGGCCTCTACTCAGATGTACACCCGAGATCAATGCCAGATCTTGATCTTGGGACATTGGTGCGGGAAAGATGTGGCCCAGGGGCTTACTAAAAGCATTTGCACCCTGTCACGGTATGCGAGTTGCTCAGCGCCCCTATATTCTCTTAGTTCCACATTTAACTTTATGAATAGGTCCATCTACTGAACATGTGCATGTGGACGAGGGTGGAGATGGCAGGGACATGCTCAAAATGAAGATGTTGCCAGGAATAGAACCCTCGTTCTCTATTTTTTTCTTCTTTTTCTGTTTTGTTCCTTTGATCCCGGTTTAACTTACTGACGCCCGTTAAAGAAATGATGTTTAGCGTGATTAACAATGATTAAAAAATGTTTTTCAGGTAGTGAGCGTTGCACGTGAATTGCCGTTTAATGTCCGGTTGGTAGTCTGCACGGTTTACCAACCAACACAAGAACCTGCGATTGGTTAATGCAAAATTTGTTTTAGAAATTAGAAACAGGCCTAAACTAAAGGATCTCAGTCTGCACGCTAATTGGCATACCAGGGGTGGATGAAGAATTTTTAAGAAGGCAGTAAGGAGGGGACAGATTTAAGGACATCGTGGGCATGCCATAGCTGTGTGTGCATTTCCTGGAAATGGATATCGAACATTTACATGTATTATTCAACTCAGTAAGTCTGTAGCAAAATTTGAAAACGAGCTCAGAGCTGGTTGTTTTCGAGCCTCAACATTTATTGCCACGGTGGTCATTGATTTATAAAGTAGTCGAAATAGTTGAATCGATTGTTTGCTAGGACTTGTTAATAAAATATCCGTACAATTGAAATGGCGTTTCTAAATTACTCTCTGAGGGCGTTCAGGACATTAGTTGGTAATTTGAGGTTCATGGCATGGTGCAACCGGCCGAACATCGTCAGCGCCCATTATTGTTATTTAATTATCAATCCTTACAAAAGAGCTGATGACAATTTGTAACCCCAAATAGCATGTGAATGTATAAGCCAACCGGTCAAAAGCCATTTTACTCTTTAATTGCATGTATATTAGCAGAGACCGGAATGATGCGTACGAATTGTGCGACAGATTTAAAAAAACTTCTGTCATACGTGCAGGCTTGCTATTGTCTGTGGGCAATGGCTTAAACCATAAACGGCAAATGCGGCACTTTTATGAGCACACACATCATTGTGGCGAGGGTTTCGTCTAAAACGCGTGTTACTCCCGTGTATTTCGCTTTGAATTGTACAATTTTAATGACGGGAATAATGGCAGTTTAATTTCTTCCACATGCCCCTTTTTATAGCATTATTCTTCGCGTCCAGTAATAGGCAGCGTTTGTTTAAATATTTAATGTGTAGGGAAGCTTTTGTCTCATACAGTGCCCTCCTCATGGTCTTATAGCTTTTGACACGCATAGCTTGTCATGAAATTAAAGGAATTCTGTATTCTTATTTCGGTGTTATTTTTGCATATGTGTGCATTTGTACATGTCCGTAGTTTCTCTGTACATTTTACGAAAAAAAAACTTATTTGAAATTGCCTTTAATAACTGTTATTTGAATTATAGTCATCTAACATGGCTCTAATTAGCATGCCTTTCATGAACGTAATTATGGTAAGCGGTACGCAGTCAGCCACAAAATGCCGCACTTTTACCACAGCTAGATGGCGCTGCGATACAAGTTATAAACCCCATTTTGAACATTTCAATCGTATATAAGCTTCACTAATTGGCCAATAATAAAAGGAATTACATTACGACATAATTATTTTCTAAACAGAATGTCTTAATTTGCCATTTCATCTTTATGTAAAACGTCATGCACGTAACCTTATTCTGAACTCTACACGAGCATCCGAGATCTTATTTATTACTGCATTTTCTTTGAAAAAAAATGTTATACTTACTTGTGAGATTACAAATGCTATTCAGTAAAGATTATAGTTTGAGAGGATTAACGTAAAAGAACGCACCAGCCTACCCTAATGACTTGGGATTATAAGACGCGCAATGCATGCAAGGTACTATTCGTATAATTGATTATTTGGATGCCTTAAAGAACACCGAACCCACAGAAGATAACTGCATGTGCTTAAAAAAATAACAAAACAACAAGAAAAAAACACATTGAATCAAATTTTATATCGTTTTATTTTTCGTTAGTACCATGTTGACCACTGACCACAAAAGAAAAAAGCCAGGAAAAAAGTAACTAGAGTAGCTAGAGTTAACCGGCACTGGAATAATTTTAACTTAACGATAGCTGATACGGTAGTTATACATGTAGGTAAACTTCAAATTTGTGATAATCAGCTTCGAACTGCAGTTGTACTGTATGCTCTATCGATCCTGTAATGCTCTTTTTGCATTCGTAAACACTCGTAAAAGAAGGTTATAGTAAATACGATAGCAAACTCATGTACACTGCGAATTATATTATCGCATTATGCGATGTTAACGTTTACAGATATGACCAACGTTATCTTAATACGATAACTATTCACTTTTTAATGCCCATAAAAATATTATTTACGTTTGACTGAACCATCAATGGAAGCACGTACAAGTGTTGAGCTGTTTTAAACATCCTGCGACCCCGAAGCACAACGCAATAAGCATCACGTTTTGTTCCGCACTTGTTCAGTTCGTGTGTACCGTGTATTATAATTGCGAGAAATTCGCTCGCGTAAACTCACCAGCCTAATCCTGATTAATTAAGGTAATCTTCTACCATATTTAGGTAATGCCGCTTTTTAATCCCTCCTTCGACGGCGCTGTCGTTGATATCCTCCACGATGTGTTTAGAGCCTAATATTTACGTTCGCTGTTCATTTCGTGTAATTACAATGGACCATTTGCTTTAGTTTTGAGGTGCTTAATTGTTGTCATAAGCAGGCAGCAACGTTCGTCGTCCACGCACGGATCTCGTCCAGGGAAATTTGTGTACAGGGTGGGTCGGTTGACGTTGGCATCTCTAAGTTAGGCCAATCGGATTTGTCGTGTTTGCTCATATCGGAACGTATTCCCACGCAGGCTCGTGCGTGTGTTTATCGTGTTATGCGACCGCATTTATAATTTAAACCAAGTGCCATAAAGTAAATTAGCGATGTTTACCCTGGGAATAGGATCGGAGTGATGGATCGTTACGAGGAGTGGGTTCTGGTAGAGGCGAAGGCGGGAATAGTTAAAACGTGATGAGGGGCGCGGAGGTGGAGCCCCCGTGGCGTGGAGGGGAGGGGGAAGCCGTGACATTCAACTGTTTGCTAAATAGCGATGAAATTAATGTGCGTGCAAAGGAAGACGATGCATCGGGAGGAAATCGGGGTGATCCCGCCACGCTGTGGCGTAGTAACCATGGGCCCGAAATATCCTCATGCATCTACTATTTTTTTTTACTCAAGTGAAGCTCAGTCCGCCGTTGATAAGCTTGTTCCAAGTTGTTTAATCGACTGCTTTCGTCTATTTACCGGATTCTGTTTGACGCAGCAGTGGGAATCACTCGGATCCAAACGATACTGGGAATGCTGGGATACGTACGTTCTGTAACATTGAACTTGGTACTGTTTTTCTATAGAATATTCCACTTGACTGACTATTGGATTCTTTACAGGAAAAAAGCGGAAGTCTTTCGTTAACAAGGTTATACTATATAAAGTATAAAAGGTCTTAAATTCATCGATTGTATTTTACATGTAGGCCATTAAAGGCGTTGATTGTAATTTAGGCTAGTGAACTGATAGATTGATTATAATTTAGGCCATTGAAGTGATTGATTGTCTGTAATTTAGGTAATTGTATAATGGGAAGAATTTTGTTGTCTTTTGAGAACGTAAAGCATTTTTTTGCTGTTTTATTTGTTGTTGTTGTTCTTGGAAGATGCTTTTGGTATTTTAGAAACAAAAATAGTCAGTCCAACGATTAAATAAAGTCGTGAAAAACGAATATTCCTATGGCTAATTTAATGACTTTTCAATGACTACATTTACCTAAATTACAATTTACAAATTTCTAAATTCTAAAATACTTTTAAGACTTCAGTGGTCTAAATTGCAATCAATGATTTTTGATGACCTTTATTTGGTAGTATACATTCTGTTAAAGAATGGCTTCCAGGTTATTCATGCAACGAGGCCAATTGTCAAGTGGAATTTGGGTAATTGAAGTCTTTGAAGAGTCACTAAATACGAATTAAAATTCGTTTTTCATGACTTTAATTTAATCGTTGCTAAGATAAACGGTCCAGCGCATTGGACTGTTTAAAAAAAAATAAAAGTATCTTACAAATAAATAATGCCCGATGTTTTCTATAGATAACAAAATTGTTCCCATTATACTAACAAAACAATTAGATTGCAGTTTTCGAAGGCTAGATCGCAGTGTATTTTAAAAGCACGGTTTTCTCTAATGATCTCTGTTTAGTGTAGGCAGGTTATTTTGACCAGTGCGTGTCGTTTGGTCTCATGATTTTGGGTTATCGCCATTAATTCGTTCAAAATAAGATCCTGTTAACTTATGGAATACGCCTGACGGAATGCTTTCGCACTTTGATTAACATTATATCTACTATATGCCATCGTGTCTTATATGAAATTACTGTATGCGGGTATTGCTGGCACAAACTATGAATGTTGATGATCACGTTTTTCCCCTCGGGGTAAAAAAAAGGCCAAGGCGTGGCAATATTCAACTGCTTAGAAAGCCTAATTATCATCTTTCAGTCTTCTTTTCTCTCTACTCTTTTCATCTCTACGGAATTGAGATGCCACATCGTTGATAAAACACGCTCGTTTGTTTTTGAGCTAGCCTCTATGATTCGCTGCTTCCACCGTAGATAAGGTTATCTGTTTTTTTATTATTATTTAGCAGTTGAAGGGCACTATTATTTAATGCTTTTTATCTACTTTATTTTTACTGAGGCTGACATGGAATATGTTTTGTAAGCTTAGTTATTCATTCCCGCTCATGACAATGCATAAATTATCCCGCTGATTTAATCAAGGTGAGGATGCGCTTTTATTGATTGACGCTTGCCATTTCGTTTTATTACTGGCAAACTGTTGGGATATTTCTACAAAATGAGCACTTATGGTGCATCGCGTAAAAGGAAGGAACGTGCGTTTGAAATGCCATTCTGACTCACCTTTTCGGTGGCCAAATTAGAAATAATTAACCCCTTCTATCCCTCTTCAGTTTTATTGAAATGAATGAGACGGCGAGAGGAAACTCGTGGTATAAATCTCTTCATTGGCCCCCATCGCGATGCTTAAGCTAAGCTGCCAATTAATTACGAGGAATTGTTGGCGCTTCGTTCCTTTATGTGGACGGAGATATTTAATCCTAGATTATCATCCTTATGCTTATGATGAGATGCTCGATGATGAAAATGGGAAGTTATTATTTTAAATTCTAACTTATTCGTTGCTTACTGCTAAAAAAACGTACCTTATTGTTAGTTATATGCTATTTTTGTTGATATTCGACTAAATGGAATCTGAGTTCAGCTACGCTTATTTTGGATATTTTCCCAGATGACTACATTTGGGGACTTTTGATTGGTTGACATTTCAAAGAGGCATGTACCTATCATTGGCATCAATATTTTCTTAAATGTCATCCTATATACCGCAGTGATGAAAAGGGGGAACGGAACGTGTTTCTGGATTATTTTTTTTATCAGTTTGACATTTGCAAATTCTTGTTTTTCAAGGAAAAAAATATAAGCACCGATTTTTAAATCTGTTATTAATCCAATTAGGTAAAGCATTTGCCAAAGTGATTTAAGGGCGACAACTTAGATGGATCAAAAATTGATCCATTTAAGTTACTGCAGTTTGACAGCCTTCTTACCAAGTTAGTGGTGTTTTTTTCAGTGCTAACAGATTTACTGCGAGTGTGTGCATTGCAATAACTTGAATTCTCTCAGGACGTTATTTGTTGAATGCATTCTTTCATCGCAGTACTAAAACGTTGTATACTCTCTTCACTCTGTTAAAAAAGAGAATTGGATATATTCGTACATCTTCATTACCCAAAGGGATGAGGAACTTCGACGTTTGTGCCCCAGTTGCGCCTCCGGTGCCCATGAAAGCAAAACATTGGAATATATTTAATCAGATAACGAACCCCAGCCTGCTATGGTTTGGACGTTTTCGACAAAACCCACCCCTTCATCCCCAATCTCATATCAAGTCATTTCAGCTTAAAAAGTGTGAACTCCCAACCCCAGATGTAATGTTCGAATTTACAGCTCTTGACTGTTTGCGCACCCTGCAAATACCGCCATGAATTGGCCAAGCAGGGTGACCTGACCCCCTTGATGCGGGTTGAAATCCCGATTTAAAACCCATTTTGACCATAAAACACGAAGCAATTGGGGGTCGGCTTTGGTGCTGCTCGTAAAGTTGCAAACTCGACCAGCAATTCTACATGGCTGCATGAGTAATGGAATGCTTTGCGCATACGTTTTAAAAAGGGGACTCGAGGGTGACGTCATCGTCGTTCCAGCTCCGCGCCCGCCTTTACACTGATGTGTTCTGGCCAAGTGAATACTTGCACTGCTGGTAATCGCTGCATGAAGCTGCTCTCAACACCATGAGGTCTCAGGTGCATTCACAACTTGCGTGGGTGGAGTTTGCGCCACCCAGCGTCCACGTGTGGCAGCGGTCGCGTGCGTGTACCACTCGTCGTCACTCATCCCCTTCGATCGGGTAACGTGCCTCGTTCCATGCCTCGTGCCCTGGGATTTTCCCAACCAGGCAGGCAGCCTCGTGTTCGGCGTTTGGCACTCGCCGCTGAAAATGGTCGTTCACGTCGACGCGAGCGAGAACTGCGCCAACGGCAGCGAGGATTTCGAGGGTTTCACGGGGTAAGAACAGTTTGCTTCTGCAGTTTCCCCACTTTAAAATATAAAACACCCTATATGAAACCGCATGCAATCCAGTGTCTTTCTATTTCGCGAGGATTCTTGCACTTTACCCTGAAGTTTAGTTGTCGGAGAATGACTAAAATTTATGACTACACTGTGACATACTGGAGGTTGCGAATACAAACCAAGCATTGGCATCGATAGCAGATTGCGACTATTTAAATGTAGGGAGTAATTTTGAAATTTATAATAATTTTAATAAGTTTGAGCCGGTGTTGGAATTTATGCAAGTTTCGTAACCCTTAATTATTTTAGATGGCATGTACTGGAAGTCAAGTATTTATCTGAGAAGACATTAGCTGTGCATTATGTCCCATGTCCCTGATGTTTGTTCTTTTTTGTGGATGTACTCGGAAGATTCCGTGACATAGTCCTTATCTGAGTTTTTAGACAACTAGAAGTCAACGATGTTTCCACGCTATATTCAGACCAACGATTCACATGCTGCTAACGCCAATGAAATGAATGTGTTGATGAAGATGTAAGGTTAAATTGCAGTAAATGAGAGAATCTCGTAAATAGAAGTCCGCATATTACGTGGCACATTGCATACTTAAAATTTCCACGACGAACGACAATAATGTGTATGAAACGCATTGCAATGTTGATGAGGATTATAACTAAAGGCTATGCTTGTCAAATGTATCCAAACTTCTAGTAATCGTCAAATAGTTTTACTTATCCATCATTTCCTGCTATTTCATAGACTATAGCAACATTTGAATCGTTTGTCAGAATTCAGCATGGAAACATCGCTTGTTTTGGACATTCCTTGAAGTGGTAGATTTTAGCGAAATGTTAGTATATTTTAAGTTCTTTTAAACTTAACTGTATTAATTTGCAGCATGCTTGTTTATGCATCACGCGAACTTGCCCGAAGGAGTTGGCAATCAGTTACAGCTATGATGCCATGAGGGAAAAACAAACGTCAAATCAGGGACTTCTGAATTACGCGTTGCGGGCATAAAATACTGATAACAAGATTTGTTTGAAATCCGATCAATTCCTTTCAACCCTGCATCCTTCATTTTCTTATCTTTCATTGCCCCTCCATGAGATGCCCTCAGGACCGATGCTTCGGTTAATATAATTAATAAACTCACATGACAATCATGTTACTAAGTTAATATACTTTTCTTGAGTCAGTTTCAATTTTAAATAATGTTTACAAATTCTATTGTTGAGCAATGGAAACGCAATGAAAACTACTCTTAACAATAGCGTATTTAACTTTATATGGCCCGGGATGTCATGTAGATATAGTTAAGGAAATTAGTTGGCCTGGAAGACAGTATTCAGCCTTTGTTGAAATGCTGTTTCTCTTCCGTCAGCCTGGTTGACATTATAGGTTGGACAGTATTATGTTGACATTGGCTGTCTAGGTGAGCGATCATTCCTCTTGTAAATTTCACGGAATTGTTCCTTAAATGCGCGGCTTGATGTGAGAAGACAGCAAACAATCATAATGCAGACGTGGTCTTGCAGAATACTTGCATATATTTTATTGCACCAAATTAAACGAGATGGTTACTTTAAATGTTTATTACCAAGTAGGATTCACACTGCATGTTGTTGCTGTAAGTTCTGCTTAATGTTTGATCTAACTATCTGATATTCACATAGTCGTATCACTACTTCCTCTAGTAAGTTAATTGTCTAGTATCTGGGCGGCAGCATGTCTCCACGCGGGAAGCCAATGGCTTAATGCCGACTGTAATAAAACGAACGAAATTTTATTGAGGATTTCCTTCGGCGTATCTTTTGTATGTGCTAAAATCCCGTCTTCCGCCATCTTGGCGTGGGAGGTCTTTGCATTTTCGTGTCTGAAATGACGCTTATTTACCAGATTGCATTCTGAATGATTCGTTTTGTTTGAATGGCGTAGGAATTTCTGGGAAGAAAGGCATCAGGCTTCTCTTTATTTAGCGAAGGAGTGAGGTGGGAGGGGGAGGCAAGGAAATAGCAGCTTATTTGTAATTATGACGAAGTCGTTCGAATGCCAACCCCTTGGCTGGTGGCGTGATTTTTATTAAATTAATGGCGCACTTTTCGTCTGTCGCGTCTTTTCTTACACCGACCCCTTCTGATGGAATTTATCTTGATGGGATTATTGAAAAAAATATGTATATATTTCGGCTCGTTTAATTTATGCTTCCCGGTGCTAAAAATGTGATCTCTTCGTTCGCATAAATGCGAGTGATGACTGTGATGTGCATATGAAATCATCCGTTATCATTACGAAATATGACAGATGAGATTCGGTTTCATTCTTCCAACCTGGGCTCTTAATGATCTCGGTATTCGCGTTTTGTTCTTCTGGCAAATGGAATCCGACCCTTAGCGTGATGATTTCAATGTCGATGTCGTTTTGCTCGAATTATTTATTCCACCGAATGATACCCATAATGCGGCGCTCCATTGTTCCACGCCCTATTGGACTCCGCGACAGGGCGACAGCTGCTGTGATTAAACCAATGACTTTAATAAATTTCAGTTATAGGTACCTAGAGTGTCGTTGCATGTGCCGTGAAACAATTGAGGATCGGCACGCTTGCGTTGCTGCAGTTTTTTGCTCTTTCTTGATGGAAACCTCAGGGATTTCTGGTCTGATCCTTCATGCAGAAATGAATTGACGAATTAATGATTGAGTTTGGTCTCTTTGACCGGAATTCGGAATAGTGGAACCATTAAACCTTGACCAACAAATGGGACAATATTTATTCGAACGATTTTCCTTTCAAAATGTTACCACCTTCAGGAATTATTAATGGCTATCCTATGCTTGATAACTTAATAATATTACTGGCTTTTCTCATTCATTGCGTTCAACGAACTTCTCATTAGTATTACAGCTGCTGGAATCTAAACGACGTTTTTATGGGACATCCCTTATTCACTTGACATCCTTTTTCTCATCCGTTCTTGATCGTTGAATTCCAGAAGCTCCTAAAATCGCAGATTGCAATAATCGGCATTTGGCACATTTGCTCGTTTTGACCCATCCGAACATTGCTGCTATTGTAAAAGTTGTTTGTATTCTTACAATACCATAGGCCACATGCAGGTCAGGAAATTAAGGGGATAGTAAAGGACAGTTAGTAAAGTATAAAAAGAGAAGTTACTATCTTTGCCTGGAAGGTCATTGTCGAAATGCTGAACGTTCAGTAAATCCGTCCTAACTATTTGTGCATTTCAGAACTTCATCATGAATTTCAGATATCCATGTGGTACTGCAAGGGGCATTAATAATTACACATTTTTATACAGTGTACAATGGTTGCCCTTCTTGATTGGGTCAAAATAAGCAAAATCTGCTAAATGCCGATTAGTGCAATCTGCGATTTTAGCACCTTTTGTAATGCATATATGAATACATTTCCTATGACGAATTCAGTTTTGGGACCATCAAATATTGGCCTTATTCAAATTTGTTGAACACTGTTTTGAAATCCGTTATACATTGTATATTTATATTGTTTGTATTGGTCAGAACAATTTCACCAAGAGTGAGTTAATAATGTGGGGTGTTTGAGCCCATCACGTCACCTAAAATCGACAGCACTGATGATCAGAGGCGACGCTCTATAATAACACACGTGTAAGCTTCGGCGAATTCCGATAAGTTCTTATTAGTGGAGGAGTCTATCAATGTCACGACGATTGAAGAATAATCATCGTTTTAATTAAGATATTGACATTGGCGAGCGGCACTCGACCGCCCCCTCGTGTTTGTACACCGCTCGAAGTGGCTTCCTCTCGTTTACGTACACTTTACTTTGCCTTTCAAATATCCTCAGCCCTTTTTGCGCAACGGCCCCCCTCATTTCATCTCCTGGAGTTTGTCCCGTTTCCGATTTTATTCGCTGTTGCCAGCAAATTATGAAGGGAGGAGAGACGGCATTGATGGGGGAGGCTGCGTTGACCCCCCTCGCAAAATGGCGCGTGACTCAGTCCGCCAACTCCCCCTCTTTTATTCCCTTCACCCCAATCCCCCCTCCTTTTCTGCAGCCGCGTTCCAGGCTGCGGAACCCGATGGCACGCGCAGCACTCCGTGTCTGGTTAATTAACTGGCTCGATTTACATCCATGTCTGAAACCTCGGTTTTATCAGATCCGTGTTTGGCGAGGCGTTCGCGGGCAAATGCGATGTCATGTTCCTCGTGGACGTGTCAATTTCCGCAAACACTTTGTCAATTCCTTGTTTTTCTGAGCTTTCCAGCCAAGCAGGCCATGGTCGAGACTTGAGGGTTTCGACACTCTTCTTCGACGCGTGCGGAGGGTAATTAACGGATTCTGTACAATCACTTTCAACAAGCTGCTGCCGTTATTGAATTTTTATGAAGACAGCAATTCTTCTTTTAAAGGAGGTCGCGCTCTCCGTGTTAGCAGTTCATTGTCAGGATGGCGACTATTAATTTTGTACGTTGTTTCAGACAGTAGTTCGTGCACGAGGACTGCTTGAAGTAATAAAATCAATTTCATAAAAATGGTCATACGCATATGCATGTTAGTACACTGAAAGTATTAACTTAAATTGCGCTGGACTTCCATGTGTTGTTTGTACTTTCCTCCAGACTCATACCAGCCCAGATGGATGGATGAGAACGTGTTAACTGTATGTTATGTGAATGAGGTAAGTAATGACAAGTAATTTAATTGATGTAAAGTTTGCGAGGAATTTGCACAAGACGGGACGTAGTCACAATTTAGCCAACTACATGTTTACCTTTGCATGAAGACTAGATTGAATCTATCATGCATCAGTCTATGAGCGAAATTCTATCTTGCATCACAAATCTATTGACATTAAGGACTCCCTGTATTAAACACAATTTCAACGTTAAAAGTAAAATACATGCATTATAATGTATGTCTTATGTAATACGTAATTATAATGTGATTAGAAACATATGTAATTGGAACAAACATTTTAATATTCAGATAAAATCTTATTCAATTTAGAAATGCAAACATTAGAATAAGATTACATTGTACTTTGAACAAATTATGGGAAATTGGGCCAAGGATGACAGTTATGAGCCACAAGAAATGAGATACTTATCAAATTTACATGCACGTGTATACGGTGTATATGTAATTTTTTTTATTAAAATACTGTTTCAATTTTATGAAATTGACTTTTTGAAGTTCCATCATTGTAATTACAGGAAGATTTAGTGAAGTGAAAGTTCGGTGAAGAGAAATTTAAAGAAATTATAATTATTCCTTGCAAACGTAGCGGAAGCAACGCGCGAATAAGCCCTACATTATTATTCTGAATGTTTCATGCTTGTACATTTATGATAATTTGAGGCCTCGCATTCGGTGGCCTTTTTTGTTGCAGAAATATGGGGAACGGAAATGTGGGTTTGAATGTAGGAAACTTGGAGAAGGTCGCAGTATTTAACGTGATTTGTGTGGGAAGATCTCACAACTTTTCTTTTGCGTACTGGCCATCAATTGGTATTAAGCGAAGTACTCGCTGGTACAACAACAATGGCACAATAAACAACGAAGTCATTGAGCTTATATCAAGCGCAACAATTCCTTTTCAAGGAAATTACATTTCTTGCATAAGTATTTTAGCACTGCAGTGACGTCATTTCTCGCCCTCACTTCAGGGTCGTATGTCTTGCTATTCTAATGCGTAATGACACCCAAATGACCGAATGGGAGACCTTGCGATCAAGGCGGGAGGCTCAAAGCATGGGGCTCTTTGAAAATTTTACCTAAACCAGGTAATTGTAATTTGATGGAGGGGATCATTAAACGTAACCACCGAGGTGGTAGGAACAGTAATTCCAATCCACTTATGAAACTCCGAGCACATTCGGATCCGTACTATTGGTCATTTTTATTGCATGCCATTCAACGTTGGAATGCTCTTCCAAAGGACAGCCTTAAGCTGCATGAAATTCAATTTTACAATGAAGATGGATTACACCCCCCTACCACATGGTATATCACTTGCTGCTAATAGGGTACTGAGTTGAATTGAAAAAGAGTTGACCTGTCTAAAATTCAAAGGAAGGGATTTTATTGATCGGATGCGAAATCCCCCTGAAGGTTATTTTTGCTGTTATGAATCTTGGTGATGCGGACCCTTGGATTGCTTTTCATACATATTGTCATCCACGAAGTTCGCTATTCCATCAGTTTTTTCTTCCTAAATGGGCTATCCTTAAGTGATGCCTCAATAGATGACCACACTCGACATTATTTCATTGCACCGTCCAAATTCATGAGCAACCAAGTACCACTAACATGCATATTTTCTACAGCTTGGTTAATAATGCTAAGTTTACAACAAACAAAGCGTAAAAACAGTATTGCTCAATTCTCAACAAAATTTCAAAAATAGTTTTTCAAACTCAGAAAATTGTCTACAGATACCATACATTTCAGGCGCTCTAGAAATATCTGAATTCCAAATATTTTCCTCTGAAATCAGAACATGTTAACAACTAACAAGCAAATTTGGCCGGCGGACAGTTTGGATCATACTGTAAGTTCTCATCTGGTCGTTGAAGACCAGATTATGAATCGTGTCGTGTATTTTCGATGTCTTTACGTACCTATTGTCAACCTGAAAAGTAACATTGATCCAACAAATAATACATCGATAAACCTGTTGGCTTAGGCTATGTTGATGCACACCCAATGACGTGCAATGCATCACATGCACAGATCAGATCGCTGCTATTTGATATTGCCTTTGCACGCTCTTGAACTGTCCAATAAGCCCGTGCCATTGGCTCATTGCTCGCATGCAGAGTTATCATTACGCGAGTGCACGAACGCTCGTCCGCTTAATTAAAAATTGTCCAGCTGATTACTGTAAAAGCCAATCGCCATCTCCGTGAAACGTGCGTGCAATTTCGCCTCCCATCCGTTGTTTTACGCCTCGTGGATAAAAATAGCACGTAATGAAAGGACAGGAATAACAATGCCTTCCAAAAATACATTTTTCCACGTCAAATGAGTATTAAATATGCAGTGCGTTGCTATTTTTTTCCGTGACGCTCTGCATTATACGCCAAATCGCAATTAAAATTACGCCCGTATTTCACCCCGAAAACTCATCAGAACGAATGCGTTTTCCATTAATTTCTTTGTTTGATTGCCGTAACCATTGGTGTTGTTGATTCGTCGTTGCTCGGTGTTGAGAAACCGCAATATTTTTTTGATGTTCAAATTCTGACAAAGGCACAAAAGTGCTTTCAGCCCGTCAGTCATGTCTTGTTAACAAAATCCGTGAAAGGCAAAATTAACTTAAGTTGCACGAACATGTAGCAGCTAGCTATCAAAAGACACGGACGAGTCCAATAATAGTTTGAAGACACGAAGGACAGATTTATAGTTTATCTTCCTTCTGCTGCTGATGTTTTTGTTATGGAACAAGTGAGATTTTACAAGTAGTCTTTGTAAGCGAAACGAGGCGTTTTTCAAAGCAATCCTAATCAATTTTGCAATTAAGCAGCCTTATAAAATGCCAGAACCTTTATGTTAATCATTAATCGTCCATTTTGAACTGCAACAAATGTTAAAGTTCATATAAATTATTAAATGGACCTTCAATACCCACACTGCATAAATCATACATTGCGTTTGCAGTTTTGATTTAATAATGTCTTTGTAATCAATGATCAGTGTTGATAATCAATAATGAGATAACGAAATACATGTACGTTAACTAATAATAATTGTTATTTTTTTTACAGGTAAGTTTTGCATTGCTGGCGATTTGGAGGGGTGTTGCGTATAGATAAATCTGGTTGTCGGTGAGTCAATGAAATTTGTAGTGCAGCTGTTAAGATTGCATGTAAATGTATGCAATGCTTCCAATTATAATGCAATTGTATAATTATGTAACAAAAATTAGCATGTACAGCATAATACATACATTATATTATATAATTGATGTTGCATAAATTATAACTTCAATTTACATGACGGTGGTATAATATGACGCTATTTGCCAGAGGGCAGATTTTCTTACATGTATACAGCAAGTTTTTGTTGAGTTTGTCGATTAGCATGTTTGGTTTTTTACAGTGAAAACGCACTGTTGCCCTATACTGTATGTGGCGTCCCAATTCGCGACGTTCGAGATTCGATAAAAACATTTTTAAAAGTAAACTTTCACGATTCGAAAATATCATGTTGGAATATTAAAATTTAAAGATAACCCGATGTCAAAAAAGTCCTGGATTATCGTTCCCAGGCACTGACCTTCAAATTATTTGCGTATATGTACATGCACTTGATGCTTAACATTATTTCTTGCAATTTACCGACAGTATTTTATGTTTAATGCAAGGATAGAAGCCATTCTCAACATGTGCTTTCAAGGACAGCTGTCCTCTAGTTGTCGCATCAACTCTTATAATTGATAAAGAAACCATAGTTATGTCCGCTTGTTAATTAGCATGGTGTGAGGTCATCGAGCAATTACTTCTTTTTTTTTCTTTAATTTTAACATAAAGACAGACATGCCAGGATATCCGTTACGGCTGATGATGGCGTCTGTAGGACTTGTTTACTTTACGAGCTGTTGTCGTGTGTAGGATTACCGGAAAAGTAATCGCAACTGCATAAGGCCCATGTGAAATTCATCATACATTTGCTTAAATATTTGAAAAAAGTTTTTTTATGGAAGGGTTTGTATGGAGTTCATGAAAGTACTGGTGGATGCTAGCCGGCAGCTAGAAATTACGAAATTTACGTGTACGTGTAATGTAACTAGCTTTAGGCTTTTTACGGAATGCTGAAAAATGGCGCTCATACAACATAAGAAGTTTTGGAGATTCTTTCTGTAAATATTGCTATAAATAAGCATTGTTTCGTCTGTTGAGTAGTTCTTGATGTTAGTTATTACAAAGTATTAGCATGATAAGTTAATAAATATTTTGATCCGCTATGTTAAGATTAAACCAACTCGTTAGGAGGTAAAACAATTAGGAGTCATTTTTAAATAAAAAAGACCGTATTTATACTTGGTCTTTGCGGAAAGATGATTCAATTCTGAAATGCATGTCGCCCGTCATATGAAACTTTCAGCGGCGGCAGGCTTAGCAATTTTCAGGGAAAGAAAAACATGGCCTTTAAAATTGTCTACGAGAAGCATCCTTAACCTCTAATATCTTTTTTCTTGAACTTCACATTGAAATATGTCCCCATAAACATAACTTCCTGCCGCTAATGACAGTGCAAGGTTTGGTTTCTTGTCGAATAACTCAGTTTGCGCCACAGTTAGCAGGGCTACGTAATTAGTTTTTCAATACCGAGTATTTTTTTCCTGCGAAGCGTGCGATTGAAATCTGCGTTATTAGGAGCTCGTTTACATGTAAACGTTTACTCGGTAATTGCCTCTAAAATAAACTTTGGGATGTCGATGATTTTCCCTTGATATGGCGCTAGTAAATCACGCATCTCGAAACCCAAGCATCTGCATTTGGCATGCACTTTGATATCGCAGTTGTAGGACAGTCGATAAATTTGTAACGCTTGATGTTACGTGGCTCGACGTGTAGATATTGATCACCCAGACCAAACTGATAGCGTGGATTATTTTTTAAACATCTCATCATAAGTGGGACATTTTGCAGGAATATATATGTATCTGCTGTTTCTTTCGGAGCAAGGAGAGTTTCATTTAATTGCGCGAATATCTTTTTTGACACTCCCCCCTCCCGCACCCAAGAAACCAAAAACAAACAAAAAAATAGATAAAAATGAACAGGCACATGATGGCATAATAAGATGGATTGTGAAAATCATTTGACTAAATTATTTCTATCTGCAACTTCTTTCGATATTTTAAACATTACAGATATGGCATTTACATGTAATGCATTGAGCTAAAGTAGACGGGGCCAATTATGAAGTTGTTAAAGGCAATGACAGTTTATTAATTGTTCTGTATATGCTGTATACATTTACAATGTCTTTGTGTCATAAATATTACATATTTTAATGATATGAACGTTTTACGTTTCTCACATTTGTCTCTCAAAATTATTAACATTTAAATTTGTCATCTCGTTAAATGTCGATAAGATAGGTCTGAATCTCACATTTATCTTCCAAAAAATGTTCAAATTTCATTTTGTCTTCCGTATAAGATATGGCCGAGGTTAACAGAGATCAAATTCTTGACGTGCAGATAAGATTTGGTTAATTTAGGGACAGATAATGGTGTAAGTTAATTTTTCACGAGAGAAATTGTTCATAAATCAGAATTTCTTAATTTTTAAAGCATGTTTTGAATCGTGTTCATTTTCTCGTACTTTATAACTTATGATAATGTTATGCCAGTGCATGTAATTCGCGCAATCTTAAGTGACCCATACAATTGTATTCGCGAGGTCTTAGCTAACAAAACAATTTAAAACAATTGAACAATTGAAGCCGCATGTACATGTAAGCCGCCGCATGAAATGTGATGGTGTAAGAAAAACTACTATAGTGAACTTGAATAGGCCTATCTTCTTTATACATGTATATACGATGGAATTAATATTCCTATCATGATCTGGTCATTCCATCATCTTGACCCTCCCTCAAGTAATCTAGACCTGGGCGGTGGACCAGCATCTCAACGGGCTGAATATTTTTAATATTTCGACCAGTACCCAAGCTTCGGTTGTGACTTACAACGTTGGCAAATCCTCATGAGTCTTGTTTAGTCCGAAAGTACACAGGCTTGTGCTGTGCCGATTATGCTGTTAGCGTGGTGCCTTTGTTCACAGGGTGTTGACAGAGAGCGTTAAGTCACCAGTCGTCGCTCTAAGCCCGCTCATAAAGTGACCCCTCCTGTCCACCCCACTTCTTGGGGCTAAGACTGCATGTATGGGGCAATACGTGGTCTGGAAGCCAAACATTTGGCTGCCAAATGAGCAACCAGATTGCAAAGTTGAGTGAGGAAACGAGGATTTAAAACGCTAGAAATTGAGAAAAAGAAAAAAATGCATATCCTTTTCTTAATAAGGATCAGCCGCAGAGCGTTACTGGGGGGTGGGGGCAGTTTTTTTTAAAGTATTCCAACCTTTTTACTACGTTTGTCGAAACAGCTGGATTTTGAAATGAAATTTCGAATGACGACTATCTTCATCATGCAACGCGCGCTCCGTGTCTACAAGTCCGCTAATTTGCCGCCTAAACACGTGTCATGGTAAATCTACTGTCAAGAACTGAACAATGATTAATTAACTCACCTGTATACGCGAACCAGCATTAATGAAGTGAGTTCTTACTACCATCATGCTCCTATGCTCAGTGTGATTAATTGCACATCACGTGCTAGACTTTCGTTACTAGATAACCCACCAAAGCAGTTTTCAGAACCTAATTTTTGTGATTGACTGCATGATGCTTTATTATGATTATTACTTAAAACATGGCAGCGCCCTTCGTAACGTGTTCAGTAACGTTTGGCAAGTGCTTGTACGTGTACATGTACATGGTTATCAAAGTTTGGAATTTATGCATGTACATTTGATCGAAATTTTATTTCCTTGCTATTGGTCCTTTCGTTTTGTTATCAATAATCGTGTCCAGGCGTGAATAAATCGTTATTGGTTCTGTCCACATAACTTTAGGATACTTAGATCACGGGGAAGAAAACAAGGGGGAAAAATTGGAATTCAGATAAATAAAGCCCGCATACATTTTTGGTAAATATTTAATTTGAAATTATTGACAACTAACCACAAAAGTTTTTAGAATCCAGTTTTGATCAACTATACTGCATAGTGATATGATGGAATTTCGAGTGTTAGTATCTCTGTTAGGATAACTTTGCACAAGTGACATTAGATGGCGCTGCTGTCAGTGTTTACAACAACAACAACAAAAACTGTTTAACAAGATGACTTTTATCGTGCTCCTTAGCCGCTGAAGCAATTGTTGAACCACTCTAGAAACCGGTTAGGGGCATTCATGTAAGCAGAGTAGGCTCTGAAGTAAGTTATCAAGGTGGTGCGCATATTCTGTTGCGGCGCTCTCAGCTTCAACCTCTTTTGCTTTCACGTGGTATTTCCTGTCCTTCTTCTGGTTCATTGGCCTACCCACGTTTTGAAGGGAAGTTTTTCTGGAACAAAGTATTCTTTCATTTCTATGACATCAAGGCGGGCATATTTCGGGGTATTCGGCATCATCTATAAAATGCCATCCATCGCTTTTCGGACTTAATATTGGTTTCACGGAACCCGCTAGTTGTTAAATTATGGCAACTAGTCAATGGTGTCTGTGTTTAAACCGGAAGCGCTCGAGTAGCAACGATGCAGCTGAGGCCGACGGCCAACGTGGTCCGTCTTTACAAGTAATGGGAACAAAATTCGTTTAAATGAAATCTCGCGAATTTGAGGAGATCTATTCTATTTGGCATCGAAATCCTCCTTTTTTGGCATCGCATTATGCTCGACTTTGTTTTCCGCATTAACAGCTTTTCTGTCCAGATTGATCCAAATTTTATTGCTGCTTTTTATTACGCACATCTACTTAAGAAGAATCCCATTTTGCGTATAAATATTGCACCGTTACTCGGGAAAGTACACGCTGCAAATTGCCACATTTTTTTCTATGATCCATCTTTCAAATAAGGCGTTGATTACTCGCATTTGCAAACGACCCATAAAATTCAGCGTGTCGCTCCACATGCCCGATATTGTTTCTGTTTCGCCAGTTTATTAAGTGTGGCAGGGTGTTGCCCACATCTTCCCCATTTGGTACAAAAGACATTTTTAAGGCAAGAATATGTAGCGCACGAGGCATTGGAACGCAAATATTGGCGGCTGCTTGCATGGTTACTGCAATTGTTAAGACAATAGGAGTTTTTATTTTTATTAGCACTGTTATTCTTGGAACTTTCTAATTAAATCTGTCGAAAGACAGTAACGCACGTAAAACTGAATCTAATTTCGCGAATGCCACACATTTCAGCGTTCATTTTCTTGGCATGCTGTTATCAGCAAATGAAAATGTTTTTCTTGTTTGGCCGTAAATAGGGAAAACCCCTTGGCAATCAAAATATGATGTCAACCATGCATGCAATGAGTTACGCACAAGGCAGCAGTTCACGTCAGTAGTAAGTGCATACGACAATTCCTGGAAAAGATCCTCTACGCCGTCTATAGCATATATGTATACTGTAAACAATGAAGTTTATGGATTCATTAATGAGATTTTTGCGTTTTCATGCTGCTTAAATTCAATTATAAATTGTGTGTTATAAATGGTCGCTCTGACAGGTATCATGAAGTGTTATAGATTTGTCTAGCTTTTATTATTACAATAGCCACTGTTTTTTGTTATTGTAAATTACTGTAAATGCTCATATAATTTATAGCTAACTAATTCTGCGATACATTATTTTGTGGTGGTGTTTAGCTGTTTGGCTCATCCTCTGAATCAGTAAGATAACGTTTCTTTTTCTTGGAACCATAACTTTGGAGATGGGGGTAGATACGTTCTCAAAAAAATCCATTTTCCAAAGAAAGACATGCAAGTATACATATAGGCCTTCTCTTTTGTGAAATATTATGAATGGTTGAAATGTTTGCCTGACTTTTATTTACATGGGACGGTATTTATTAACATTTATAGTTATTGCTTTTGACATGAGAATCATTATAGTTTATTATTTCTTAGATTTTGTAAGCGGTGTTTTTTCTCCTTCCCCTTCGCCCTTTCTTCTTTCATGGAATATCACGACGTATGGAATTCAAGACCAGCAACTGGACCGTTTTGTAAAATGAATGTCGAATTCTTCTGTGAATTTCGTTGGTTTGATTGCAAGCTCAAGTCTCGTCACGTTTTTTGTTTTGAATGATGACGTGATGACTATCTTGGGATCTAGACTAATATAATAAATAACTCAGCCTACACACGCTCGAGTCATGGCAAATCCATTTTTATATCCACCAGCTAAAATAAACCACGTCTTTCTGCATATGCATCTTCCTTCTATTTCGCTTATCTTTTCCATCCAAACCGAATGTGACATCTCATTTTCCCTCTGGACGCCAGTGAGAAATATCGGTTGGGCAGACCTGTTTTTCATTTCTTTTGAATTTACATGAAAATATATCTTTCAAGGGTTAAACTCTATTATTGCGCCATTCCCTCGATATTTACGTTGCCGTACATCTCCCTTGATGTAGATTAAAGGGAAAGCCATATATGACCTCGCTGCGTCTCCTGAGAAATTGGGTTGGCCACCCTTCTCTTATCTGACACTTTTTTTAGGGTTGATATATTTTGTCAACATCTCCCTTGTTCCGAGTAATTTGTCACGCTCTAGACATTGGGTGGGAAGCACGAATATGCTTTACTGAGGCGTCATTACATTTTTTAAATTTAAATTAAAATTTGATCAGAATATACCGCCGTCTTCTTTAACTTTCTTACGCCTACTTTGGTTATTTATGTTATTGCACATCACAAATCGTGCAATGCTTCGTATTTCTGTTGTTCAACATAATAATGTACAACGACAGGGTAGATAAATTTTTAAGGTTTTCACTGGCACTCTTGATGGTGGGGACGTGCCAGTAGCATCCATGCAATACAGAGAAAACTGCTTTCATTCGGGTTTTCAATAATGCATGGATGTGAAACGTTGAATGACTCTGGGCAAACCCTCTAAGAAAGGGTGAATTTTTATTGAAAACAGTACTCTCCAATTAATTGCAATATATGTATAGTTACGTTTAAATTTTGCCTTAAAATGTTATACAATTTCTTCACAAACTGGTTGCTAATATCAAGTAATAAATTAATTCTGTTAATTTTTCTGTTAAACTCGTACCATTGTCAAAAGGATGTAATTGCATGATGCAAAAATGTACATGGTGTAATTTATGAAAAAAAAGGGTTTTAATCTGAAACACATATGCTTGTGCCATATGTACTCTTAAGGTTTATTTTAAATTTCTAACCGAATGCTGATCTCATACGTTTAAGTGCAGTACTTGGAAAAGAGTATGCGTTTATTTTGCATCTGCAATGTTTATGTAAACACATTTCTACATCGCATATGCAACATTTCATTTTTCTTCTCGTAGTGTGAATTTCCAATATGCATAATCCTGATCTATAAAACATTTTTTCTTATTATTTATAATACGTTATTTTTAGGGGTTTCATTTTATGTTAGTTCTTTTCACTTTCATTTCTGTTATTGCTCAATCTAATTATTTCTATTCATCGAATACATACGTGCGTATAATATTAAAGTTATATCCTGGAGGGAGGCGCCGCAGCTGCAAATATTAGCTATCTTTCTTTATATCTCGCAACGCATTGAATACGTAGTTTTTATGGATACGGGGATACTGCCAAGCGTCTCTGGCAATTCAATTGCAACTTTCATTTAGAATTGGTGTGTGCCATATGGTGTGTTCAAGTTTTATCTGCTGTAATTTCAAAGGTTTTCTCAAACCATTGATGATTTTACGGAAATTACTTTTATTCTTCAAATGTACACACATGGAACTCCTGCAACAAATTATACATGCACTGCTCACCGTTCATTGAGGGATTGCTCTTCATAAGCCCAAGTGAAGCTCAACTTCCTTAGACAAATATTATCTATTTGTTAACTTGCTGTGTTCACAATATCCACTTAGATGAACTTTACCTGGTATGAGATTAATGTACACAAATAATAGCTTCAGGCTGTTTTGAAATGATATTGCAATATTGATATTGATATAGCGTCTTTCATTTTTTGAATGCTATACATGTATAATGTTATCCGGTTCAATCATCGCAGAAAATGTGCATAATGATAATTGACTATATTAATGCAATTACACTGCTTAAAAAATGAATAGGTCATGGTAGTTTTCCTAGTTCTTTATCGATTGGATAGAAAGCATCAAATGAAGCTGTGTATCAACTTCTCCTTAAGCCGATGAAAGCTAGGAAATAGCTGAAAGCTAAAAACTGTTTCTGGCAGAGAATAATTGTATATTTGGGTTTTAATAGGAAAACGCCTTTTAACTTTCTAAAACATATGTTGTGAGACATTATTTTCAAGCATTGAAACCGAAAATTCCATTAACAATGTAGTTGAATTATGGCAAGAAATGAAAAACGGGAAAGAAAATGTCACCATTGTGTCTTGAGCAAACATAGCAGCTCTTTTATTTAACTGAAAGTAATGATTCTGATACTATTATAGGGCAGAGTTCTTTCACTTACAAATTAAAGGAAACCATGCACTAAAGATCTGGTGCAGAATATGCTGTATGCTGGATGTTATTCAGGGTTATTCCCACCGAAAAATAGCAGAAATCAAGTTTAGTTAGGGAAAGATAGTGAAATTGTGTTTAATCATGTGCCCAATGAATGTGTGTGAATAATGCAAAATGTAGGATCAATATTCCATGATTAGGTGCTTTATTTTTAGGTTTTGCATTGTTTAAAAATTGTTGTTGAATTGTGGCCATGCACAATAACAAACTCGCTTAACTGGCAGTATAATAGTTTGCCAAATTATTAAGTTTGACATAGTCGGTTTGTTAATAATCGTGGACTTTGTTTTTATCCAATGAGTTACAGCGAACGAAATTTACGAATTGTTAGAAATTTCGGATGAATTAATTTCGCGGACAATACTTATTATAAGTGATTCCAGATATTTAATTGATAAATATTTTCTTTATGCCACAATGATTGAATTGTTTAGTTATTTTATTTACTAATAGATATTAAACACCAAATTTAATGGATAAACCGATGAAGCATTCTCATGGCTGTGACTCAATGTCTCGACATAAAATGCACATGCATGCAAATGAGTAGCAAACTGAAGGCTTACAAGGGAAAATTCTTGTTTCTGTCCGCTAGAGAAAATAGGAAATCAGTGAATAGGACAGTATCAGAAAAAGCACTTTCGCATACAACTTGCAAGGTTTTCCTTTCAGGATCCATACAGCTGTTTCCTCCCCTGAAGTTTCGAAATCGAATTAATTTAGGGGGATGGACTCTTCGAAATTGAAGCTCTCTGGAGGTTAAGTATTCAATAGAAATGCCCTCATAATCTATTTATCTATGTGATTGCATCTTGGTGGAGGGTTTCGTTGTTCATTTAGCTATCAACCGTAGCCGTGATTCCTGAGTCTTTTGCACCGCAGGTTTCGCTCTTATTATTTCTAATCAGAACGAAATCTGACAGATTTAGTTTTGCATGTATTTCTCGTGAGACCATTTCATTGTTGATATTACTTTTGCTATCAATACTGTTATCATTGATGAACAACTTTTCCCTACAGCAATTTAAAAAACAATATGAACTGCATTATCATCGTTAGATAATTGATAACCCTGATTGACTCAGTCCGACTCAACTCTTTGATTTTTTGAAGGGTCTTTGAATCTTTATCATTGTTTTTGAATAAATGCGCAAACTTTAATATTTGCGAAAAAAAACTGGATTAACAGAAATACATGTACGACGCTGTTAATTAGGGGCGTGAAGAATTGTTCATGTCATTAAGAATGAGCGAATACAAACTTACTATTATGTAGCGAAGTGTTTTGCTCTTCAGTAATGGTGATCTGAATACTAAATAGTGGATTGTCCTACTGGTCACTAACGTTTTTTAGACTAAGATTCAATCGGCTTTAATGTCCTTTATCACACAGTTACTGTAGTCCCGTATAGCTGTCTGCCGACGTCAACGTAGATTTTAAAGCAAATTAACTCCTTTTTATGGCAACTTGCACAAACAAGCCCATAAAATAATAGCTGCAATTTGAAAACAAGTATTTTATGCTCGACGATAAGTGAGGCACTGAGTCGTGATTAGACTCAGGACTATCATTTGTTAACTACTGCCTGTTCTATACAAATTAGAGCAAATGTCTAGTTTTGCGTCATTTAAGTATATTCAGTTCAATTTACCTTGTTTTACTGTTTCTCGCCAAAATACCGCTCATATATGCTAATGTTCAATACATTATGCGTTTAACTTGAATAACTGGAGCTACTGTAGTTATTTGTGTTCGTGTTTAAGAATGTCTTCAGCCGAATATTGGCAATCACTGCAATCACATGGTTTGCTGATCTGCTGTCTTATAGGGGCTGCAGCCAGAAAGACATTATTTCTAAAGCTTGCAAATCGCAATTATTTTTTTCTCTCTCCTAAATAGTGAATTCGTCATCTGTATTTTGCTCTGATTTTTGTACCGTGCTTGGTAAGGCTTCTTTAAGCTCAAATTTCTAAGGCTTTTTTGACAAGAGAGACAAATCAGCTCCACGTCCTGGACAATGACGTATCTCTAGGCTGTCATTGAACGTGTAGCAGATCGATAAAGAAAATCATCATCTCCCCAATCGTAGGAATCTACCGTTTGAAAATGATGAATTATACGCAATTGAACTTTTGGTTTGAGCAACTATACAGCCATTTGCGCCGGCAATTAATTGGCCATTATTTATACTGCTGCAATTAGAAATGGGGAGAATCCGCCTTCGTTGCATCGAATTCACTCTGGTCGTTGGATGGCCATCGTCTTCAACCTCACCGTAATTTACCCCCCTCCCCCCCGTAAATTACCCCCTGGGTGCAGATGGGTGCCTTATTGAAAGCGCTTTCTTTCGCTATATCTCTGAGCCCACCCTATCTTTTGCCCCATTTTCACAATTGCCTTCAAATTGGCTCTGATTGAAGCCCATTCAAGGCCCTGTAATCGCGCTTTAGTCTAAGGAGATGTTAGCGGAGGGGATAGCGAAGGCATGAGATGAAATAATGGTAGAAGTCGATGAAATCACATTTACAGACAGAACTTTTATTTATTTTTTTCTTGAAAAGAATTACCGACCAACAAAACAAAATTCGATTGAATCGCTGAAAGCTTTTTTGCCGTCTTTTTTGAATGCGTTTTAAGAGCCAACTGGTATTGATTTATGGTACACCATGGCTGATACAGGGTGAGGACTGAGAAGTCAGTTCTGTCCCGCGTAATTGTCAATGAAATGCTGTGTATTGGCCACGGCTTTTTCCGGTACATGTATTTGGATGTTTCGAATTTTATTTCAAGAATGAAATTAGGGATTTTACCGCAGCTGCTAATTCTTTTTGTCAAAAATGTTTTACCGGTATATTTGGATGGGGTCCACCTTCTAAAAGTATCGCATTTAGTATTAGTTTGTCAATAAGCTTAAGTGATGTTAAAATATAACGTTTAAAAGTAAACTTCTAAAAAGGCTTGTAACGTGTCATATCGAAATATATCGTTAATTCCCCTCCCAAAGAAAAAAATAATCAAGATTTCGAAATGTTCAGCCTAATACTAATTTTGGATTTTGGGATAAAAAGGAATGAAAAAAAAAAACGAAGACCGTTAAAAACCAAAAAACAACAACAAACAAACCAACAACCGAATTTAGCATCAAGAATACCATACGTAGGAACGGATAAAAAAACACATCATATGGATCACATTAAGTAAGACAAGGATAAATAAAAGTAATTATATTGATTCCTTAAACCCTTCTGAAATGTTAATCTGTCTC
>JAQIXS010000333.1:0-51661 GCA_034700785.1 Rossiulus vilnensis | reverse complement strand
TCGATAACTCGAAATTCGGATAAGTCGAATATTTTTGGGGGTCCCCTGCGACTTCGAGTTATCGAGGTTCCACTGTATTGTGCTTCTAAAAAATATTGGTTTTTATTTTTTTTTAAAGTATTCAACAAATAATTACACGATTTCCAGAAACGAGTTTACGAGGTTTTCAAAAAGTATTTAGTTTTCTCAAATAGTAATTTGGCTCCCAGGCTGCTACAAATAAATAGTTGGCTTCCAGAACAGGTAGTAAGTTTCTAAAACATCAACTTAGTTTCATTGTTTATTTTCGAGAATAATTACGTGTACAGCAAGCAGATCCCTCCAAAGGAATACTGGGTTTTTGAAAACATATTGCGTCAAAAAACATGTTTGGTTTTTATATTTTAAAAATATTGTTACTATAAAGATATGCTTGGTTTGTAGAAGCGGCTATTTGGTTTTCTGAATCAGATATTTGGATCCAGAATATAGCCTAGTCCTTGTTTCCAAATGTTCAAAGGTCGTTGAAGTTATCAGAACTGTACAAATTTTGCAAATCAAATACGAATGTAACATCAGGCCTATGTCGTTAGGGATATTTGTAAGAATTAATTGTAACAATTCAGACAACAAACAATTCTAGAAAACCGGGCTTTATACACTAAACTCAAAAACATTGCTTTCAAAAAGAGGATTTTGGTTCTCCTATAATTTACTAAGATATGTTTATTAACAAACTTGCATGTTTTACTAATCACATGCCTCAATTTCACGAAGTTTGAACGCAACTGTTGTAACAAACCTTTAATTTATTGCAATGGTGGTTTTGGCCTTATGGACATGCGTGCACAGATCTCTCTTTGAGCAATATGCGTCTCGCTCGTATGTGATAAATTTTGTTAAACAAATAAAAAATAGTCGAAATGGCTTAAACTTACGTAAATAGCGCTGTCCAGTTGGCAGCCAACCGTTTCACATTTTGAAGAGGAGTTAAAAGCTTAGAATCTCGACGGTCACGCACGAACAACAAACAATCCAGTTTGAGAAGTTCATTCACGACCAAAACATTAAAGTCCCGTGCTATAACGTCTGGTATTTGAAGAGAAAGTTGATGTGAATGGCGCTCTCATTAATTCATCTCAAAAACGAATTTTCGACCGTCGCTAAATAGGAGCATAAACTAATAGCGCTGTTTAGGGTTCCATGAAATGAGCGTTTAATGTTCCTCCGTTATTGCGAGCAGGCACGGCATCGATGAATATTCTTCTAGTAAAAAATCCTGTTTTAGGGGCTCGAAATTCCCCGCACGAAAAGCACTGTAATCCGAATTTTGCAACGCATCAATTGTCTGTCTTGTATCTCCCACGAATCAGTCTAAACAATCCTCCGATCTCGATGCTCTACCGTCGAAAATGCGATCAAAAATTGTCCATAATCCAATAAGGAGTTTACGAAGCGTGAAAAGGCGGTGGGATCGGATGACAACGTTCAAAAATATATGCAGAGTCGATGCTTGTATCCAATTAGTTAAGCCGTACTAATAATTCGGTTGAACAAATAAAATCTGTAATTATTTTCTGAGCCGCTTTGCTGGCAACAACCAAAACTAGGCTGCAAATCAGTGAAATGTTCACTGCCGGAACGCAAACGTTCAGAGCGGAAATTTGCAAAGTTTCATAACTGACAAACATCAATTGACAGATTGGTTAGGTCATGCGTTCAACCAGATGGCTTTGGGCCTTCGTTCATCAACGCTTAATTGACTTCGGTGTATTTTTGATTACGTGAGTTTAATTTGCATTTTCACAATTTCGCTTTTAATCAATGCGTTCTCGTGCTCTGTACGTTTTGCCCATGTCGCGATTAAAAGCCAGCCAATTTGTAATTTGGATTATGGCACTGAAGCAAACACTTTTTCGATCATTGATTTCGATCCGAAAAAATCTTCCTGGCTCGGCAATTAGGAGCTACTAATCAATTTTTGACTGCATTACAAGAGGGAACCAAAACATGACAAATCTGAAATATGTTCACTTACAGCCTAGTTATGCAAAGGAAGCGGCGTGACGTGTACGTCCATGTGTGGCAAGAAGTGGCTTTTCCATTGCCAGTGTTGCTCCTATTTAAAAGTGAATGGCGCTGGATCTAAGGCGAGCGATTGGAGAGCCAATGGAGAGCGCCTTCTTTGGTGGCAACGTCTAGATGTTCATGGCAAGGCTCTTGGGAAGGGGGCAGAAGCCATATAAAATTATACCACACTGCAAGGCTCTCAACAGTTGCTGATCCAGTAGCTCACCACAGCACAAAGCGGAAGGACTGTCGCACAAGTTCTTAAGCCTAGTCCTAGCTAAGCATAGGCTATATCAGGACTGCTTGGAGATAGTTGTTAGGCTTCCTGGCTTTGTCTCGGCTGTACCAAGACAATCGTTTGTCCACGGGCACAGTCAACACCTAAGTTTCAAATAATACATAATACCCACAAGGGATTGTCATCAATAAGTCGACTTTTTGAGCCCCTGCCTCCCCCTTCCCTTCGCCCTGTTAAGCCTGAGTGAATAGTACAGCATATTTATTGATTCTGGTATACATGTATTTATTTTTGGATATCAAACGGTTGGAAGCGTACACCGAGTAATAATATAATTGCACAAGCCAATATTGCGACTATCGTTTCAGTACTAGAAGCCTCTTCAGGCTCTGAGAAAATGGGCGTACGCATAATTAGAATAATAAAAGTTAACAGCATAACAAATGTGGATGCATAATGCGAAATATCAGGAGTAATGTTTACCACTTACAACTTCAATGCTATCAACAGTGTAAAGAAAACTATTAGGGAAGTTTACTCAATGGAACGTTAAACATACTCACTTCATTGGATGTATTGATGTTCTCATTTACGTTTTTAATTATAGCTGAAATTATCATATAAGGGATAAGTGCAATACGCATATAAAACAATCAACAAGTGAGCACTGCAAAGTCATATAAATCAAGCCTACACGTCTCAAATTATGTAACGTTGACAATGGTAGGCTAAATTATTGTGACTTTTCAGTGTTCACTTGTTGAATGTTTTATTGGCTTTTATCAGATCATTCATAATTTAATACCTACAATTGTAGATGAGAGCATCAATACATTCATTTCAAAGTGTGTATGTTTAAAGTTCATTAAAGGACATTTGGCTTTTGACCTTATTAATAGTTGATTAACACTTAGTTAAGGTTAAACAAGGTATTCATTTACAAAAGAAATACCAATCAGTGACGATTCTTTATGGAGAAGAGATGTTCATTCGCAAAGATGATCTCAAAGGTCATCATTTATGCACTTTTTAGTGCAGAGTAGCATTTACTGACAAATATCACTGTCCTCAAGAGCTTAAATTCTCGGACCACATTATGAAATGTTCCACAACATTGGGTAAAGTTATCTATTTTTAGTAGGATCCAAGAGACACTAAATTAATCTTTGTCTCTAAAAGCTTTAGGTTTGTGCACACGTTTTGAGCTTGGGGCAAACCCACGAGCTGTAAGCAACATTTCTTCCGAATTTCACTTCGTTTCAAAAAGCATTTGTTGTCTCAGACGTTGTCTTCAGCTCGTATTGATGCACTTTCAAAAGCCTCGGCAAATGCTCCGTCGCACATCCGATTTAGATGTGGGAAAACTGTATGATATAGTCTTTTTATTTTGCCTGCTCGCCTGTTTTGAATGGGGTAACCAGGCTTACGGTCGCATTATCAAACGTGCTTTATGTGCTAATCTCGTGAAGGAGCGCATAAAGCACGCTCCTTTGCTCGGCCAACCAACTGCTAGAAGCTGGGGAGGGAAAGAAGTGTTTTGTCAGCAGCACCCTGTGGTAAGAAATCAGTTTCGTCAGTGGGGTAGGTAATGGCACGTAGAATCTTGCAAGACCTGCTTTACATTCATGATGCACCAAGTTAATAATGAAGTGTAAGCCATCGTGCATACCGAAAAGATTGGCTGATCCTGGACAGCCTTTATCACCCTCCTGTTACATTTCAGAACATATACCACTTCAGCTATAAAAATAATTTTGCGGCTTAGCAATGCGTGTACTTTCTAAAGGTAATACGGGGATGTAGAATGATGTACATGTACATGTAAGGTATCAATAAAAACAAATTGTTGCCTCATCTTCCCCCTTTCGCTAACCTTCTGTTTGTGTGTATTTTCAAAGAGGATGCTAAATTCAAGATGTGTAAATGTGGAGTTGCACGAAGATTGGCACATGGTGTTCACCTTTTAAGGTGAATGTGAATAAGTGAGGTGCGTTATTCTTTGTTTATCTTCTCGTTTTATAAATTGCCGCAATGCGATGAATTGCTGTGACGCCTGTGGCTGTGCAGTTTTAAAATATGTAGAGTGCACTTTGAGAGAACTAGAAAGTGTATCTTTAAAACTTAGTGCGCATGATACCTGAGTGCACTAAGGGTGACTGCTATGCCCTTTACAAATGTATGGTTGCGTTAACGGTTTTAATTATACGAAAAGATATACACGTACAAATCATATGCAAATCAGGACGTTGTTTCCATATCCATGTCTTGGAAATATTATAAATTGAGAAAGTTGGTAACACTTTCTCGTGGCACATCACTATGTGTGCGTAAGCACTTTGCTTCACTTGATTAATCCTTCCAGTAAAATTTCGGAAAATGATCCAAACCGCTGGTTGATTTACTGTATAATGGTCTGTGATGCACTTTACGTTTTTTTTGAATCCGTTTGCATAAATAATTCACAAATACATGTAGTTGCATAAAATCCAGATTTGCAATTTGATGGCGTCAATGTTGAACCTGCATGATATAAATTTCGCTAAGTACAATCCTAATCGTCATCTATTTATCTACAAACTGTCACGGTTGGGTATCCCGCCCTGCTTGAACGAAAATGCTTGCATTTGTCAAGTTCCCGACAAAACCAAATTCTCGAGTTGCGCTGATATACATTCTATTGTCTGCTGTAATCGTTTTCACTATTTATTTTATAGATTTCAGATAACTTCGCCTAGAACAGATTTGTTGTGAATTCCGCATAGCAGTACCGTGCTCGATTTGTGTAAGCTTATGGGTTTAGATGTACTTGTTAACATTATAAAAGAAATTGAAACCCATATAAATCGATGTTAAATTTGCGATGTAGGTCCAAATTAAAGAAAAGTAATTTACGAAAAATGTTGTTTGTATATACGTTTATTTAAAATCCTTCATTATTCGAAAAAAAATTATGAAAGGCATTTCTTCGTTAGTAAATTGGTTTTACTTCTTCAGCTGAAGAATTTCATCTCAGCTTTTATATTACTTTACAAGCGCTTCCATTTCAATTGTAATTTTACGCCATTTCCATAAATTGTAAAAAAACACTACCTTCGTCGGCTTTCCCAATGTTTCGGAAATGAAAGCTATGCATATATGTATTGCTTTAAAAAAATAAAATAAATTTAAATTTGCCAAAAAGTCGCTACGTTGAAAGGGAACACCGATGCATGCGAGGGGCTTTTAGTTTAAATATTTAAATTAAATTCAAATGATATGGTGGAAATAGGCGGCATTACTTATCCAGAATGCATAGTGAGCGAATACAGTGTGTTTCAGAAATATTGGATGGTGTTTCGGGATACCTTCAATAACGTTAAGAAAAATGACTAAGGAAACTTAATGTATTTTCGTGTTCATATGCAATCATTTTAACTGCATGATAAACGGAGTTACGGACAATCTGTAATCCCATGGCGGATGTTAAGGAACAATCAACTGGTGCCTCCGAAGTTTAAGCAAACATCAACTTGGACTCTGATTGTGGTGGCCAAGCTCGTTCAACTTGTTTGTAGATTGCATTTCGGGAAATTTTATGATCATATATCAGGTTTAAATGGCTCCCTGGTGCTGCCACCGCCAACTCGACGATAAATAAAACTGTATCGATCTCTTTGGTATGACATAGATTTCACCTCGAGTACATCATCAATAAGATATTGGGTAACCATATTTTACTGAGAACCATAAAAGCCATGGGTGTAAATGGCGCGAATTGCGGCTAAGATCATTAATTTTCGAAAGACGCACCTCATCAAGCGTGTTTCTTTAGCTACACAAGCCCAGCATCCAATTTCCAAACCACAGCGGCCTTGCCTGCGTCATGCGTTCGTGGGGCTTATTTCAAGATCCCTCCCACAACACTTGCGGTCATAGGCAGGTTCCTGCTCCCTGGCCTAGTGAACCCAGCAAACAAAGTAGGTTTTAAAGCAGTACAGCAAAAAGGAAATAAGCGCTGCTCAACAATAATAGCTTCGCATATTTCATGCGTTCTGATGTCCGCCAGCGTTGTAAACGGGAAAATGTTTGCTTTTATAATCTTTCCTGATGCCTGAAACATTTTATTGCGTTATTTCCAGGAAGAAAATCAGGTCGGTGAGTTTATCCACTAAACAAGTTGATAGTTGATAGTAGAAAGGATTCCTATGGAAACAGCATTTGAGAGAGCATAGATATGTTTGTTTCATAAACAAGTATAAAAAAGGGTATCGCTTTAACATTATTTCAAGATATGATATGAGTACCAAACCATAACGTCGTAAGTCCCCGACCCACCCTCTTTTTCCTCGTGATTAACTCGTGATTAAACATCACTAATGCGGACTGAGCCACCCGTAATGAGAAAGAAAGGGGGGGGGGTGAAATCCTCTCTCCAGGATCATTCAAGTAAATGTTTGAGCTTAAACGAAATCAATTATATTTTCACGAAACTATTCAGTTTTTTTAGATTCCATAAGTGCTCTAGCAAAAATCAGCGCTTCATCAGTATAGCACTTCCAAATTAACTTGACAAAATTGTGATGGCAATGCAGACATGCATTGTGAGGACATGCAGATATTTCAAATGTTTTATCACTTCAGCCTTTCACCTCCTCCCTTCCCCCGTGCTTTTTTGTTTTATATTTGCGACGCCAAAGGTCAGTTATGGTCATCAGGACGCCGACTCCAATGGGTACTAAAAACATAGCCAGGCAGAATATATCTCTATCTTAAAAAGGAGTTTAGTTTTATAGGTTCGTATGTAAGAAAATTACCATAAAAGGCGGAAACAGGAATTCAGGAAATGGCAAATGTATTTGGTACTTTAACGGAAAGCGCCCACGTACGTGGCTTATTCTTCCATCAGGTGGACTTGATGGATTCGGAGTTTGCCTAGGACTAAATTAAATAAGACAACTCCAACGAAAATCTGTCGGCGAATCGATTTTTATCGGTATTTCAGCCGTGGGAAACAATGCTTTACCATCGCGTAGCCCTCGATTTATCCAAATCGGGTCCAAATTGCTCGAATAAACGAACTTGGAATCTAGTTTAGAAGGGCCTCCCACAATCCCCTTGTTAAAACGAATTCAAAAAGACGGTCGACGAAACAATACTTTTCATCAAAATAAAATTGGATTGCATTAACATGACGACCATCGTGGTGTGTGGGCGGAAACACGTCAACTATTCCGTCTTTTGAACGTACTGGAAACGTTGACAAACATAAATTCAGGTAGGCCTATCTCTCTTTGAAAGAAAATGTGGTTAATGAATTTCGTTCTCATGCGCGCTAGTTGAAGACCCTTTATTCTGTGCCTTTTGAAAGAAAGCACTCGAATTTTGGAAGCTAAGAATGCTGGAAATGTTAAAAAGATAAGGAAATTTGTGCGTGAGGGGGAATCGATATCGAAAGAAAATGGATATGCTCAACTTAAATATTTCGTTGAAGCGGATCCTAAGATTAGATGATGAGGTTTTATCGTTTTCCTCGCTAATGATCCGAGAAAAAACTAATAAGTTTATTGCACGAAATTGTCGTTTGGAAATACATGCAACAATAGAGCAATGGTGAAGATAAAACTCCTTTATTTTAAGTTCTGATTATAATGGTTAGCAATTAATACCTTTGAAATTTCAATTGAAGCTTTCAATATATTCTTAATTATTTACGACCGCATCCTGCGAGTGCTGAACAAAGTGGAATTATTTCTTTGATGGCGCTATAAAGAGCTCTTGCCGCTTGCGTACTTTTTTTATTTCTTCAGATGTGGGAAATAAAAGCTGTCAAGATGCTGCTTGGATGACTATGGACTATTTAAAGTTCGCGAAATGATGTCTACTTACTTATTTGAGAAAAATCGTTTACTCTCCTATTGTGCTCGCGTTATTAGGGACTAATCAGATATTGAATCATCATTTCTTCGCACCACTTGATCGACGTTTCTACTTGAAGGAATGCATATTCACGATACAGAAGTATCTTTATGCGATTCACATAATTTTATAGACGCGATTTGCTTGAAAATATGTGTAATACCGACATACACTCTGCTGCCAAGCGTACCTATTCATTCTCGATGATTGACATCACGTATGAGCAGAACCCATCACCAGATGTGAACGAATTTTATGAATTTCATTTAAAAAAATGTCGCAGAATCAGTAAATAATGCGTAAGTTGCTTTACCATTTGCTCGCAAATTTCGAAACTGTAACCAGCCTTCGCTTTCATTAGAATGCTGCTTGATATATGGCTCCGAACTTACGAGGAAATATAAGAAACTTATGCAGATAATAAAGCCTTGACATAAAGGTCTTACGGTTATATGGGCTGCACGCGTTATCTGCGTTTCGTCCAGTGCAGTTAATTTTGCTTAATGGTCTTCTTCTGGCTAATAATAAGGATTAGAAGAAAGTGGCTCCCATCCAATTCTTTAAATGGCGGGGCCAACATGCATATTGTATGTACTGTATGCAGTATAAGTAAACGATGTTGGTACAAAGTATCTCAAAAGTCTTATTTACTACTGAAAAGAGCTCTCGAAAATATTAAACAGTGGTTTTTTTATTTCGACCATGTACTTTCGGTTTTTTGCTTCTTCTTAAGGTTTTTGTCGTGCATCATAAGTCGGATCTGCACAGGTTAGCAGGCTCATAGCTACGCTTCTTGCATCGGCCAAGATATTACCACCATAAAACACTAGCGAGTGGCATAGGACGCTCAATTCTTCCGACTTCATGGCTAAAGAAAAATGAACTGTTATGCATGCATGAGTGCGTGAAATAATTTCTTAAAACTGTCAAAAAATCTCTCTTCACACTATAAATGTCCACTTTAAGGTTGACCAAAAGACCAAAAGAGGCACTCGGCAATGGCGCTTTGTGATTAATGGCCGCCTGCTCTCCATTGACGTCATAGTTAAGCCCCATTTCTTATTCCTGAAAGGTTGAAAACGAGCGCGTTGCAGTGCCAAGGGGTGCTCATGCATGCAGTGTCCTTGGCAACTAGGGCAGATTCAATGCCGTATCAGCAATCCTTGTTTGACGTATGATTTGTAGAAAAATGACGACGCTGTAATTGTGTTTTCTCTTTATTCATCGCCTTTTTGAATATATTTGATTCCGCTAGCCCCACTTCAGTTTGTTTGTTTGGTAATTCAGTCTCAATTTTTAATATCTAAGGTTATTCCCGTACAGTACAGAGGCCGTGCTCTATTATCTTGTCTTGTGGCCTTATCCCCATTGGAATTATACCAGGATAATTAGGAAATAAAAGCTTAAAAGATAATAAGCATTTTGCAATTAAGGCAATGTGGTACATGTAGCATCCCTGATGGGACCTTTCCCACTCGATTCTTTCTTGCAACAAATGAGAATTAAAGGAGTAGAGCCTCGATCATGATGACCTTTGCCACGAACCAATAATTTGCTAGATGCAATCATTTCATCCCAGCGACGATAGTGTCTGCATTAAAAAAAAGATAAGAACAATTACGCCAAATTGAAATAGTTCCAATCCACCTATCGATTTTTTCACCCGAGGGATGCTGTGTTGATGCCGCCTTGGTAATTTCAAATTAGCACCGGAAAAAAAATAGGTAAATACGAGTTCGTTTTGTTATTTTCATCTGCCATCACTAGTGTTTTGTCTATGTTAATGGGTTACTTATCTTTTCAACGCGGGGTAAACATTGTAAGCCCAAAGTACATGTATCATGTTAATACAGGCAAAGGGAAGTTCACACAATCAGATTCTACATTTCTAGTACATTTGTCGACGAGTGCTTTGCACATGTTTTCAACATCAAGTGTCCTTTAATCTTATTTCACTTTTGTTAGAGGACAAATTCAGCGTCACTGAGCATCTTCATTGTTCGCTTTGTTTTTGAAAGGCCTCGCCAAATGAGCCTGATGGATGGATTTATGACATGAAGTCTTTTTACAAAGAGGGAAGAATGATTGCCTATCGCGATAGGAATTGATTTTTTAAAATACCTTGCGTGGGTTTGATTCGGATACCAGCTTCATCTAGCTTTTTTACTCTTCAGTCTGTTTCCAAAAAAAATACTAAAAATTCAATGTTGTTGATGCTTAGAACGCACTGTTTAAAATCATATTAGTAAACTATTTTCTAACTGATAAAATAATCCACAAATAACTAGCATAAGGTGGTGTAGTTGCATTTTGAGGGTTGTCCATAATGAAAGTTCGAGGCTGAAAGCATAAGGGAGTGCAAACATTGTGCAATCCTATATTAAGGTGGATCTGCTGGATCACTAACGGCCACTCACCCTCATAAACAGTAAGCGTTTTATTTTGATTGGGTATGCCTGATTTCGACCAAACTATAAGAAATGCCTGCGAATACTGCGATGCTGTATCTAGGAGACAGCAGTATCGATAACTATAAGTGATAAGCAATAATCTTTCGCTGCTCAATATATACAGTGACTGTCAACTAAATGTATGCATTTTTGCTACGTTTTTGACTATTTGAATAACATACCGTTTTGAAGCTCACTACTTCGCTGTATTTTTACGATTTTATTGATATTTCGATCCAGAAGGCTTACTTTTTGCTTTCACCCTCTACCAATATGTGTTTAGTATTTTGACATGTGCGGCGTCTTGGGAAATCATAGACTGATGCGGCAACATTTCTGCTGATTTTCTGGTCTTATTTCATGATTTTTCCTTTTACAGCATTATTTTGCTCATTCATATTGAAGAAGAGAGCCAGCATCATAGCGTCCGGCCAGAGATGTCGTAATAAAAATCAAATTTAGTTTTGACATCGTGTAGCAATAGCTATTGTCATGGGGTTTTTCAACTTTTGGCCCTTTTCAACTTACCCACGTATCGATTTGATTCCATAAATCGAAGTCTTCCTGATTTCTAGTCTACAGCGCATTCCCTGTTTATTTTAAATCCATGCATTGTGAATTGTTTAGTTAATGCATGTATGCGTAGCAGGTACACGTATAGTATACACTGTTTTATAGCTTTCCTTCACCCCCCCCCTTCCCCAATGCAATATTAAAAAATTTTGCCATGATTTATATTCAATGTAGCTGGGTTAAGAAATTAACATTTTAATAAATATTTTCAGTGATAATATACAGTATATCGCTCATATGTTGTAACAACGTTATTACACAAATAAATCATGATGTACTTGCATTAAAACCATCATGTTTCCCTAAAGATATAGGTAATTCAGGGGCGATTTTGATTGACTTGACTATTTATCTATGAAGTACTGATAAATTTAGCAATTGATAAACAAATAATTAAGTTAGTCAAAATTAACCCTGAATTAGCCATATCTTGAGGAAAACATGAAGTTTTAATTTAATTAGCATGGTTTTTGTTTGTGTAATAACGTTGTTGCAGCAATTAAGCGACGTAAAATCACTAAACGCTTTTATCATAAAGATCATTTTATGCACCCAGTTGCAGTATATAAATAGCTCTAAATTTAGCAATAGCGCTCAAGATTGAATTGTGGTGGTTATAAAACTTAGTATAAACTATAATTAAATCAGTTTACTAGGAAATTGAATGACGGTTAAAATGCTTAAATTACGGCGCATAAAATTCACATTCAAAATCGTATTTTTTGTGATTGTGATTGCATTGAATTGATTGCATCGTCCACAATACGTATGACTGCATCTGGAAGAATAAATACACCATAGGAGCGCAATCATTTACGCTTGTACAGTGTATCAAAGAAGCAGCCTTCGCTTTTATCTCAGAAAAGCACATTTCGGGGATCTTATTAATTACTCTTTCTGTAGAATTAATGCTATAGGATTGGAATGAAATAAGCTGCATCTGTAGCCTGTAGGTTTCACAATCTCTACAAGGTGACATGATTAATGACGACAGTAAGTGTGTTGCTAAAGAATAGTTGGAAATTGGGTATAATCTCTGGGTTAAATAATTAAAATGCATCTGCAAATAAAACGATTATGGTGGTTCGTATGGATTGTCGTGCTCATATAATCGATATATTAAACCCAAAATAAACAAGATGATGCTGATATTAAAAATAAATTACATTTTCTTTCGTGAGGAAAATAACGTGCGACATATTTGAATAGATTTTCTGCATATAGAATATACCAATTGCAGAGATAGTGAGATGGAGATCTATTTATTATACATTGCCTTGAAAGTTTGTTGACATATATGTACCATTTGGATAGGAATATGCATTGACTCATTGCATTGGTCGACCTCTTTATTGATTGCATAATATTTGTAATTGACATCGGAGCAAGCTTTGGCTTCTAACATATCCATGCCCTCATCACAGATGAATGAGTAGCTCAAGATGGCGTCAGTGCGATCGAAACCCAAACGGGTTCATGTTTTATATATACAGCAAGTGTTGACGTTTCTAATTGTTTATATTTGAATTTTTTGATAAACCATGAGAAAGTATGAGAAAAACCGAGGGGAGGGGAAATACACAATTCTGAAAAGACTTGTTTAATAGATTTTGTTCGCATCATTTAACTTTATTTCGTCAATCACAATGCCAGTGAACTTTTAATTGCTTTTGTTAATTGTTAAATTTTTTAATTGCAAAATGTTTTTTTTTTAAATTTTGAAGCAAATAAATGATATCACTTTATTGTATCAACATGCCCCTGCATTGTATTAACTTATCCCAGGTCGGGGCAAGTTAATACAATTTGCATGACTGAGTTTATTTGTTCAATACTAGTGTCCATGAAGAATTTTCGCGAATGTTATATTTTTTCCTACATAAAGGAAGGTCTAAGGCTTTTTCCTGTTAAAAAAGTTAATTTTATTCTGCTTTATTTTTCTTGCAAAAATTACTATGTATAAACTGTATGAACTAGCCCCGGTCTGCCCTACTTGTACACTCCTGAAAGTGATAATTAATTTTCGTTCACGCTTTCCAGTCTCTGGCTTCCAACTTTCCGCACTTTATGTGCGTTTTATTTTATTTTGAAAAATGGCCTTTTTTTTCTCGGTGGAAACGCACTGACAGTTCTTTAGAAATAAGATAATCTGACGTGATAGAGTTTTACGTAGCATTTCAAATAACTAGGATTTTGTAAAAAGAACGCAATTTTTTTCTATTAGGCATGTCAACGACCCACTCCGTAAGTAAGACTCGAATCCTATCAAATCCTTTTGTGAGCTTTATCTGTATAAGATTTTGTGTAGGCAACATTACTAGGACGTCTCCTCCAATCAGTAAGCCCTGGTTTTCTTATTGCTCGGATTCAAGGCTTTACACTAAAGCCAAATTTATTCACGTGGAGGGAAATTTCACCCGCAATTTGGTTTGCTCTAGAATTTCTCTTGAATTTCTCTGAGAATGTAAGCTGTTCCTTCTAGGGAAGGAAAATACATGTACTGGGAGATCCCTAAAACCGACGAGCACAGTAATTTTGGAGAATTATTTGTTGGAATTCCGCCATGGCTCAAAGATAACAGTAATTAACTGAATCCCCATCAATCTGTTTAGAGATCCTTCAAAAGTTAAATTTGGAATTAGGCAACTCTTACCCGGATCCATGAAATTCAAGAAGTAGATACATGTATTATGAACTGTACAACTACAACATTCTGTGCTTTTTTTCCAAATTGTCGGAAATTGTCTGTTAATTTATTTTTAAATTACCTGAATATGGTAATTCAAAGCAATATAAAGTTTGTACTGTTTCCGAAGAGACAATTGAATTCATAGTGGTAAAAAACCGAACGTTTTCTGTTACTTAAAAAATAATTTCTATCATTTCCCTGAAGTCATTAAAACTAATACCCATTAAAATTATACTATACAGCTCTCAATTAAAGGAATTGAGCTGTGGCGTCTGGACTTAAATGTAAGTGCTCCGTTAGTTGATTTCGTTTACCTAAATGCAATTGAGTGGCAAAAAAAACAGCAAAGCTCATTAAAAGCAGATTTAATTGATAATTAGCCGGTGGATTAACAAAGAACCAACCCCATGTGCTGTAATTGGTCTAATTTTTTTATGCCATTAGACGCTGAGATTTTTTGCAAAAGTAAGCCTTAAGGCTGATCCAAAAGGATGCCTGCCATGCTAAAAACATTGCTCCCACATTTTTGCTTCAAAATCTTTTTATAATTGCTAAATTTATTTTTTTCCGTGTAGAATTGATCGTCCACTAGTCTGAGTTATTTTTTCAATTTGAAAAAGTCCCGTATATATAAAAAAAATGAAAATCATTATACGTGACCTTTAGAAATGTTTCCCTGCAATGCAACCACCACCGTTTTTTGAGGAGAGAAAGAGAGCATCTAGACTGCTTTAGAAACAAGCTGATACTACATGTACATGTATGTTGGAAAGAAATCATGTTTGATGATTCCAATTCCGACGTAGTTATTTTCTGACATCGTTTCATAACAGTCGGCAAAGAGTAAATAACGCAAAAAACGCAGTTTTATACGCAGCTTGAAGTAAAGGCCAGTGGATTTGAGTGTTTGCATTAACTATCAAATAGGGTCGTTGTAGCATATCAAAACGCAGAGTTCTCTGTAAAAAAAAGCAAACATAAACTCAGCCAAAGTTGAGTATTTTTTGGCGTATGGATCTTGGGCGCTTGACTGCATGTTGCCGGTTAATTGGAACGGCCATTTGCCCTTTGCTCGTTTTATTTGTGTAATCACTGATCTTAGAGCTGCTTTCACCACGATCACGCTCCTAATTGTCTCGGGATTCCGCTCATTTCCAACGCCATTTTGGCTTGAGTTAACACGCGGTTCTTGGCGATAAGGTTTTTTGCTTTCATAAGACGAAGTTGCCCAGAAGCGTGGTTTTGTCGTACGTGATGCATGTGGAAGAAAGAATATTGACTTCCTTACACAGAGTAAAGCTAAAAATGATCAACAAAACAAGCCGGAAATGTTATCTATGTGTTTTAATGCGCCTTAAAAATAACACGCTATCACACCGTTAGTGTAGGAGCAGTTTTCACCATTGGGATACATACTAGTACTTGATGTACATGTAATTAAAATCCAAATTCTACAATTACAATTTGCCATGTGTTAATAATTTCTGTCGTATGAATGCTTGTCACTCAGTATATAGTGTTTAAGAAATTGCATCTATTATTTCATAATGGCAGTCCTGATAAGAAGTTATGTTTTCGCGTAATTGTAGTGATAACGTTATGTTAAAAACAATAAATAACATCGTGGTAAACAACTTATTCTTCCTCATTTATGGATTCAACCGGGATTTGCTCGCCGCTGCTTTATATATTGCTCGACTTGTTAAATTGGACCGTTGGGATTTTCCACTTTCTTCTTAGATTTGCATATAAAATAATCTTCGAGCTTTGAAATAGCTCGCGAAAGTTGATTAAATGAACGAATTCGCTACTTATTTGTCTGTGCTTCCACAACTTTCGTTCAATAAATTAATGGTGCTGAAAACTCGCTTAATTTATAAGCAAACGCTCCACATTCTTCACCTGAAATTGCTATATCGCGAATGAAAAGCAAATAATTTATTGTGCAATTGATTGCAACTATTCTTCATTGAGATTAAGAAAGTATAGTAGCTGGCACTGTGAGTGCTGTCGACACATCGGCTTAAAGCAGTTTTAAAAATTTATTCTTTAGAGACAAAAAGTAATTTGTCGTTATTTGGGGATGGAAAACCCGTGCTGTATGCATTGTTGAAGAGATTATCGATCCTTGTTACTTTCACACCCAAAAGCCACATTTTTTTGTTGATCAGATCTTAACTTAGCACAGACCCTGCAAAAACAAGGAAGGCGCAGCTAGGTATCGATTTTTACATCGATAGTTAGTAAATTGCTAATTTAGAACTAAAATACGTGTGTGAGCACATTCAATATTTTGTTTATAATACCTTCATCATAAACAAATACATTCTATCAAAACCAAGATTACGTTATAAAAAACCTGGGCGCTACTCAATCAAGTGTTTTCTCCCTTAAAAAAGTACCATAATTGTGTAATTTAATTTCGGGAGGATGGCCAAAGCTTGTTGATGATATTAAAGTATTTTTTTTTCTTTTTACAAATGAAATTCGCCTTGCGGTCTGAATGTATATCAGTTTGTTTTCCATCGCATTGAAAGAATCGAAAAGCAAGCTCCATTATAATATTTGTTCAAACACCCGAAGGACAATGTATCAAATACATATTTTCACAATAAGAAAAAAACTCGATTTTCTTATTTTTTTTTTTCTGAAAGTTTCGACTGTGTAAGACGTTTTGCCCTAAACGTATAAAATCGAAGACAAACGACAGTCTGTTATATTATATTTTCATGGTGTGTATGTTGTTGCATTACACATGAGTTAGAGGATATTGGCGGAGCGTTTTTTCATCGGTATATTTCATAATATATAAAGCATCACGCTGCTCACTTGGTTGGATAGCTTTTAAAAAATATTGCGGGTAATCGCCAGAACAGAATTGTAAAATTGGAGAAAAAATATGAAAAGACCGGCAAAAGAACTCCATTAAGAGATCGCGATAACTTGGGCCACTGTAATTTTCGACAATACTGGGGATGTTGTTCCTAAAGAGAGCTAAAAAGAAACCCGCTGCCAGCAAGATATTGTTATCCATTGAAGAGCTCCAACTTTCTTTCTTCTGCCACATCAATGCAATTTTCTGCTTCACTAAGACCAGTTGAATGGACCATGTTGAGTGGCGATGGACACCGCACTAAAAAACACCTTAATTATTCGATCTAGTGGTCAACACCCATCTCAACAACGTGTCCGTCTCTTTTTTCACCTCAAAATTCTTTTCCCTCTTGTTACAAAAAATTTGGGAGGAAATAACGAAGCTCAGTCGAAGCTGTTCAAGCATTACAACAATAAGCAGATAACTGATGACGAGTTTAACGTTGATAAGAATTACCATTAGAAAACTCGGGAATATGGACGTGTGCCTCACTCCCTTCATTTTCAATATCAATGCTGAGCATTTCAGTCTTATCAAAAGTGTGTTCATGTAGAATAGTCGTGTGTCATACATTACATGATTTATCTTGAGTTCATTTGTAAACATTCATCGTATGCTCCACATACATGCTGCGTATAGATAAATATCCTACTTTATATCGTTTTCAGGATACTTTTAATTTAGTTCAAAAATATGTTTCCACGAAGATAGCGCCAGGATCGATTTTCGATTACGGTTCATATCACAGGCAATTACGTTGAAAGTTGACACTGAAATTGAGTAATAAGTGAGCAAATAAATGCATACTGAGGATGGAAAAGTGGAATTAAATTTTGCTTACTTTATAACAGCAGAAAGCCATTCGAAAACCTGTAACTACTTCAGTTCAAAATACATCAAAGCCGATCAACTATACATGTACATGTATTTCATGATTACTAGATTCACTCGTAAAAGGTCAATCTGAAGCAAAAACTAATGCAAGTTTGGTTTATTAAAGGAATAATATTGAGATAGACCACCAGTTATGCTAGACAGTATTGCTTCTGGTGTCAAAAAAACGACTGTTGGCCATTATTCTTTCAAATAATTATTTTAGATATATGAATAATAATGTGATTATACAATGACTATTTATAAGAGAGATTTAATTTAATGGAATGAGCGATCTTTCCATTCGAAACGTCAACGGCTTCGTCGATGATCATAAATTAATCATTGTCAGTACATTTTTCCTTAAATAGACATTTAAGGGGCCGCTGTTTTGCGTTGAATGCAAATTATCTGCTATCTCCTTTTTCCAGCTCGCATATAATATTATCGTGCGCGATAACCGCCTGCCGAATCCCATGATTTTCGGTATTTGCTCTTGCTTATTATTCATGATATACGGCGAATATAATGCCCTGATTATTCAACTGTTGTTTTTGAGATGCGATCTGCAACGGTGGCGTTTGACATTCCATTTGGTGAGCATCAGGAGTAAAAGCAGGCATTTCAATCAATTCTACTTAACTTCCACGTAGTTTGTTTACGGCTTTTTTTGGGAAGCTTATTGCAAGCTTCAATTATAATTGAAGCTCTGCAATCTTTGTAAATGGGAGCAGGATGGGTATGTAAAATTGAATTTACGGTGTTTTACTCTCGCATATTTCTAGCACTTGTTGTGAAGAGTACATTTGCTCCTAGACCGAAACGGATATATCGAATGTCTAGTTTTACAAGTAGACTCATGGTGCCAATTCATTTTCAAGTAAGCTCCAGATTTAAAGTTAAATACCCCTCACAGTTCTGTGTTGCATAGAGGAATTGGTAATAAAAGTACAAATGATATTCCAATTTGGATAATGCTGAAGTTCAGGCGCAGTGCTCAGTCGCAGCTAAAAAATGAAGCCAGAATCTTTCTAATTAAACTGGAAATGAACACATTATGGACATATTTCAGCCAGTTGTTCCATTTTTTATTTTCTTGTGTGGCTTTGTATATTTTAAAGGTTTTAACTATTATGTTAAATTACTTCGCAATACCATGCTTAGTATTAGACGGCTGCAAATGCAAAACGGTACATACGTTATATAATGTATTTTAAGTGCCTGTTGTTTAATAAATAGGGTTTTACGGTTCTTATTGCTTATGAGCAGTTAACAAAAACAGGACTCACCAAGAGTTGTTTTTATTCGTTCTGATGAAACTCATCAGACTCTGAACCACATCTGTGGTGAAGAGGAAATCAAGAGATGATGAATTGCCAAAGTTCTTGAGTTAGATTGCGAACACGGTGCAAATTAATTGGACTCAGAAACGTGTTCGACATGTTTTCAGCAAGCAGTGTAAATGACGCCTTCGTGTTGTGTTTCACAATCCTTATGTCATCCATCATAATTCAGATGGTTTATTAAATTGGGTAGTGAAATGAATATTAAACAACGTCTTTCACCGGTGCTTTCTCCCCAACGTGAATATAATAAATTAGTATAAACAGGCAAAAACGTTTAATGGATGGGCTGCAACTTATTCTGAGGGTAAAAAAAGGAATAAAAGTTCACTGTTTTCATCCTAGCCTTTCATCCTCGGCCTTTATACTGAAAGAAACATGGTGCAACCGGTCGTAAGGCTGCTATACCGTTTCAAAGGGGATAATGGGTTTGGGTGTTCCTCCTGTCACCCCAAGCCTCGCCATTAACAATAAGCGGTGAGGTGTAAACGATAATGATTATGTCTAGCCAGGCGGAAGTGCGTTAGCAAGTATAAGGCAAAAGTTAAGTGAATTATCAGCAGTTTTAACGAGAACACAGCCCATGTCGTAATTAAGGGTTCGCGTAGTTGGGTTCCGTTATACCACCTGTCAGGCTTTTAATAAAGAGGTCAAGCAACTCATTCTTAAAGTAGGATTTACACATTTGCCATTAATGTGCCTCCGGATTTACGTGCTGGAAATTATGGCATCCACTATGAATGATAGTACACCATTCTAAAAAAAGGTTTGCATCATAAATCCATTGTATGAGGGCCACATGTTACCCTCGGGAAATAGTATAGCATTGTTTATCATTTCGATACTAAGTTTAACATGAGTAAGTGGGCGTACTAACATCAAGCATTATTTAGCATGCAAGTAGGATAATAAATAGCCGAACCTGCAGCAAAAATCATCTTTAATTTTTTATGAACCTCGTACGCATTTTAAAGAAATATTTTATTATACAGGGTATTTAAATGGTAATGTTATCTGCCATTGGTTCAACTAAAATCAGCATTTCTGCTCATCTGTTAAAGTTAATGGCCTCTTAATGGGATGCTGTGAAATAAAAGTAAAAATGTAAATTGTAACTTGTACTTCAATAACTTCAGTGGTTGACCTCCAGGGCAGACGTAAGTTTGGCAGCTCTCCAAGTGTGACAATAAAGGACAGTGAATAATCTGCTGTTTTGTCGATCATCCAGTTGTGTTTGTCTATTCTTAAATGTAAGTATCTTATGAAAACTAATTTAATAAAAAACGACCGACAAATCAGTAAAATTACAACATTCTTAAATTGGTATTGTCTTCATGGTGACACCCAGGCAAAGTCATACCTGGCCTGGCCTTGGACGGCTTGCGCAGCTTTTCGACCTTTCTAAATGTTATTCAGCCAAACTACAAATCGTTAATTATTCATTGTTTAAGTCAGCAGCAAAAAATCAAGCACATCGTATCGATTTACCAGATAATCAATTATATTCAACAGGTATTTTTTCGGATCGTTTCACAATCTTGTTGCAATTTGTGCTTGTGGGTCTTCCCCAGAAATAGAGAAGGCGATTTTTATCCACTTTCTCCATATTTAAATTACTAGATTCTCTCACAATCACATCTGCAAACTGCAAACATATTTACGAGCTTGTATTTGCAGAGTGAAAAACGTTTTCATGATGACAAATACACATATCAATGGAGTATTTCAAATATGAATGTAATTGACCATCTTTGGTATAATTTATCTCGCTATCAAAATTAACAAGGTCTTCCTGAAAGTTTTCACCGTCGCTCCATCCTGCGTGTAAGAAGATTTTCTTCATGAATGCGATGCTTGAAAAACCTCGGCGTCTATTAAAAAATGCTTTAGCATTTCCCTTTCCAGTGGATGCGTATTTCCAGATACGATAAGGGAGTGCAAAGGAGGACCCAGATCCACGTTGGGAAGGGCTTTCAGGGGGGCAGAAACAATCTTCTGGCTGGATGAACCCACCCGAGCCACGCCGATGCAAATTGTGTCTTCCATAAATACTAAAATATAAAACATTCGACAAATTAAGAAATAGTTTTATGTGAATCCTACCTGTTTAATGACAAATACACGAATTTCGGAGGTTGAATGCTGAATTTGTTGCATGTTTATTTTTTGAAATGAACAAATGGGATATTTTTAAGCGATATGAAATAGACCGTAGTGGATAAACAATTCAGCACGTGGATAAATTATCAGGAATGCTAAATTCATTTCGAATAAGTAAATGTGCGTTGAGTAAATATTTTTGTATGGTTAGGCCTTTTTGCTCGGCCTTAATGCAGTGCATTTATGCGTTTCTATTGTTGATAAAAGCAAGGAATTAATTGCATTCTTTGTTGAACACATTTTGGTCGCGAGCACATGAACAGGCCTAGTTATTTTCTATAAATCTGAGTTCCAACTAGAGCTTGATCAATAATGGATTTTCAATATAGCCGTATCACTGAAATTTCGCTTATATAACAAACCAAATTCCGTATTTGGTCGCGTATAAGCCACGAGTTTTTCCCAAAATTTTAAGATCTGAAAAAGGGGTGCGGTTTATACGCGCACTTATCAAATGACGATTAATGGCATCGTCTTTCTATACATGCATGTCCCAAACGTAAGGAGAAACTGATCCTATTAAACAGGGGGATATTTTTAATTTTAAATAGATTTACTTGCAAGTTTAACCTGCTTCAAGAAAAGGAATTGACTCTCAATAATTTGTGAAGAATTTAATTTTCTTAAAACTAAGGTCTAATTTCAAAATGCGGCTTATACAGTACGCGCACGCGGCTTATATGTGAGCAAATACGGCACACGTTCATTTTAAAGCAAGGTTTTGCTTTCACGAACACACATGAATTATTCAAGTTCTGATGCACGACAGAATTATTTAAGGATTGATTTTCAGAAAAAAAGTGAAATAGCGCCTTGTCGTGCATGCCTTACAACTTCAAGAGCGTATGAAAAATGTTAAATTACAAACTTGAGAAGCTGACAAATCAAGAGTCTATGCCAAGCGATAAAGTAAAATGAAAATTTCCACATTGTAGTATTGCTTTTGCATCTATCCGTTTTTTATAATTCGACACTGAACGTAAGGTATACTGTTGTGAAATATTGATTAATTTGAAATCGATATTGTGATGTAGCCTATAAGAAGATTGACTATAGATTCTTCATTAATTATTATGAAGAGCTAGCGTGTTTAAGATCTATTCTTTTTATACACTGATTTGTGATAAAAAACTTAATAACAAAATAATGGGAAATATTTCTACTCTTCATTTCTCCATTACCGGTTGCATATTAATACGTATTTTGCAACAGTAAATCACAGTTGATGTATGCTTGCCAGCATAGCCAGTTAACATCAAACAGACTTTAGCGACCCTTTAAATATTGTCCCATAATTAATTACATGGTTAATGATCCATCTGACTTTATCGGCTATTTAATATTTATTGAAATTATTAGCGTTGTTGTTGCTGGAATAATGGTGCAACCAGTCATTATTCGGTTAACAGTGATGCGTGAACGTTTTCCTGGCACAACTAAGACTGTAGATTATTAAAGGAAAACTTAAAACAGTAATTAATTATGCTGACATTTAATTTAGTAAAACAGGCCAACAATTATTCAACATCATGGCACTCTAGGTATGTTGCCCTAATGAAACTTACATGTATGCCATATAGATGAAGCATGTGACAAGAAATAGCGTTGCTTTGCATTGAATAACTGTCATATATCTTCATATTAAAGCAATTTTAGATGACTACAATTTTGTGACAGCGATATTCGACAAAGTTAATGCGTAATAATAACTCAAGAAGTACATGTAATGACAAACAGGCGCGTTTTGCCAACGGAATTAGAAAGCAATGGCATCCTTTAGGAATGTCTTGGATTTCTATTATTTCTCAAATAATAATCTGGTGGTTTTGAATTAATGTCACTCGTGCAAACGTTAAGTTTTTGTTAAGAAGACCTGCCAAAATCGAGAAACCTTTAAGATTTTAACGAAGCAGGATTCGATCTTTATAAGAGTACGTATATGTACATACAATAAAGAATTTTGAATTGAAATGAGAAAGCAGAAATACCGAACATTATCAAATGTAAACTGCATGCATCACTTAAATGGGAAAGTTTTCACAATGAAAAATTGCCAGTGGCGTATTAGGTTAAAATTATTGATTTTATTCAAAACAGTGTCTACTCCGTGAACTTATGCTGTGAATTTATACTGTAACTTCAAGGTACTGTGCCTTTCTTTCAAAAAAATCAAGTGTATAAATACAACGATTTTATAAAGAATTTTTCGAAATTGTCCTCCAAAAGTTCAAGAACCTGGATATCTATCATTAGTCCGGCCTCTAGTCGAGTACTGCTGGCCAATTTGGAATCCTTATAGGGATGTCGGAAGCAGGAGCTAGAAATGGTACAGCGAAGAGCTGCTTGATTTGTAACTGGTAAATACCAGCGAGACGAGAGCGTCACCCAAGGTGGAAATCACCGAATAATATTGGGTTGATGGATTACACCCCTACCACATGGTATATCACAAGCTGCTAGTAGGGTACTGAGTTGAATTGAATTGAATAACATTTGGAATATTCACTCTGGCGGCTTAGTTTACTATGACGTTCATCTATTCCACTGAAATTCTTATAGTGTACAGGCCTTGTACAGACGAAAGGGAATCTCATGAACAATGCACAATTTTTCCTTTAAAAAGTACTTAACAGAGAATGTCACCTTCTGCTCATCGTTCGCTCTATCTAGCCACTAAATTAGCCGTCCTGGAGACCCCTTGGTACTCTTTTAAAATAAATATGAGAAAAAAATGGAGCAACCGAACAAACCAGAATAGAAGTATTTAGGTATAATAAAACCTGGTTTCATAAACTCGCAGTTCTGTGGTGTTTGCGAACAAAAAAATTAGGTGAAAAATGAATATTAATAAGAAATGGGACTTATTTGTGTATTTAGTTTTAAAGGGAACATCGTTTGGCATGGTTTTCCCATTGGCTTTTAAATATTGCAAATTAGATTCTTTGTAAAACTTTGTGAGATGTCCTTCCTAAATATATCATGGGATATTATGGGATATTGCAAAAAATTTAGAATAATACTACCAAAATTTTAACAAACCTGCATCCTCGGACGTCCTTTATGGACGATCCATAAGGTATACATTTAAGTGGCTTTTTGGCAAGTTCTTATTATTCTAAGTTGTCTATTATGTTGAACATGAGATTTTTAAAATCAATGGCTCTTTATAATTAATAGTTTATATGCATGGCTGTAATAAACAAAGCTGTACAAATTATTCACCTTGACTACTACTAATCAATAAACAGCGTGCAACAACTGATTGGCTGTTTATGCTGTCATATAAGTTTCTTGGTTGTTTGCCTGTCAGCAATTTATTGTATCAAAATGCTTGATTTCGATATTCATTTCTCTTACATTAAATCAAGATGAAAGTTGTAAACGACTGCTCGACAAGCTCTTATAATTAAAAAAACGTATTCATTTAATATTCTGCGAATCACTCGGTCATTATACAGTTCCCTACCATGAATTATTAACACAAACAGCGTTAATTATTAACGTAATTGGCGCAAACAACCGTGGCTGATACAATGATAATTTTCATGATAGCAATTTTTCTGACTATTTTGCATATAAAAGCCATTGTTTGTTTAATCGAGTCTTACCGGTATTTTGATTGTTTTCCTTTCTTTTCTCGATGATTTTCAACAGCTGCGATGCCGCAAGACTGGCACTCATAAATTTTGGAGGTTCGTAGATTTTTTTACCACTGAAACGCAAAACAAGAATTAGGCATTTTCTCCAAAATAACTGGTCCCAATGTAAGAAGGCAATCACAGATAGCTTCCATGCATTGCGGTACATGCATGCATGTACTCGTCCATAGAATAAATGTCATTGCAATTGAACCCCAAATAAAACGAATAAATACTAATAATAAATAAATAAACACGCTTATTGTTATACTATGGGAAGCAAGAAATTTCTGAATTTGTCCCATGATTCATACCCTTATTTTCTATACCGTACTGTACATTAGAATACAACCGCTGTAGTTTCTACTTACCGCATCAGATTCTCTATGGTTTGTTCTTTCATTTTAATATCTGAAAATCAGACATTCTGATTAGTGGATAATATCATATAAGGTGACAAAATTGAAAAAATCGGTTTGTAATTCTCTTTTCGAAAACACATTTGTAATTTATTGTCACTTGCACGTTTCCGAATGACTCCCAAATGCATTTAAAAATAAAACGTGACGAAGCGCCGCCAAATTACGGGGAATCTTTGAAATGGGAAAAACTAATTTCCTACGCAAATCCAAATAACTAAAAAATATAGGGCATGTCGTTGTAGGCAGTAAATATTACCTAATACAATTCTGTGAAGGAAACCTACAATGCTCGAAACATAAACATAGCCTACATGTACACTGCTCAAAATATACATGCATGTAGTTGTAAATTCACGAAAATTTATTTTGGCATCTTAACGCTGCTTTAGGATCGCAATCAAGGGCATAATGTGCATTCCGACCAGCAACAAAAAAACCGGATGACTTGATAAAACATTTGATACAGATTCCTTTAAACATGCCCACTCGCGCCATTTTCCAAATTGGAAAAGTTTTCTATAGTTTTGCAATTTTAAACAGCACTTTTCGTCATCACTGGAATTGCGTGCAGTGAAAGAAAGCTTCGTGTGTACAGTGTAATAACAAGCGCGCCATTGTCGAGACTTTCTGGGGCGTTTGAATCTACTTCCGTTTTAATATAAAACCAAATTGCCACCCCGCTCACAGTCTACAGTTGCAGAAAGGGTCAATGAGAAGCAATTTTCCCGTCGAAACATTTCTGGAATTAAAATTGCTCCATTCTAGTTGACGTTTTCGAGTAAATTCCTTAATTGAGAGGGCTTTCCTGTGCTTTACTTGTTATCCTTTTTATGCGATCAAGCGAGGAAGAATCATCCATCTTCGCATTGGAAGAACGAGGCCAGATGGCAGAAATCTAGCGATTGGTGCTGGAAAACGATGATTTCGCGCTCATAAGGGTCTCGTTCAATTAAAACAGGCCGATAAGTAGATACTTAATAATCATTAGCTCGCGGTAGGGTTGGTGTCATCTTATTCCTCTGGTGAGTTCTTCCCACTGGGATCTTGATCTCCTATCAAGTTACATGTAGCTTCCGCATGCAGGGGTGCTGCTTCCAGTTTAATGACAGCTTATGTTGACCGCCAGCAGTAATAATCACTGGGTCATAATTGAAGATAATAAAACAAGCAGCGGAATAATGTATGTGTAGTTGTATATATAGGTCTAAAGATTTGAATCCATGTTGCAATGTGTTTAGAAAAGGTACAACACACATGTATTTCATCCCTTTATGCACTCTTTTCCAGTTACAGTATACTGAATTAAGCTATGGTAAAATGGTGATAACTATAAACTGCGATAGAGCATATCTAATTGAAGATCCATACATCTCCCGTAGTTTCTGAATGATTTCTTTCTCCTTTTCAGATATAGTTTCTGCCATATGTTTGCAGTTAGGTTATCCACAAAAGAGCAATTTGTTCTTCTCTCATGAGAGATCAACACAGCAATTTATTGGTCCTACGGTATTGTGATTGAATTGCCGTCACCGTTTTCGTTTCTTTTTGTGTTAGACATCTGTAAACTATCCTCGCGATCTACTCTTTCCCTTGTTTCATGACGCACATGTGCAATAAGTCACAAGAGTAAACTGGGCCTCAGAATAAGTATTGGGCGCTCACCAACTTACTGGCAAGGTTCCCAGTATGTTAAATATACCGCCAGGTTTTCAATGCTGGGTTTTTCGATAAATCTCAATGGAGCGACACAGATGTATGCTGCGCACGAACAATGCAAATAATTTTATTATGCCTTATCATGAAGTATTTGATAACAGTTAGATGGACGCAGAATTAGATTGTTGGGTACCTTAATTAGCCCGTCCCCCCACCACTGATTGCAATTAAATGGTAATTTGGTTCCCACTCGGTAATAAATGAGTGAAAACGCAGAGAAATTCCTGGCACTAGATTAGGTCGCATTGCGAGAATAAAATGTTGGAATTATGTTTACTAATTACTAAAGTTTTGAAAACTGGGATCAGTGAGACTCCCGACAACCCGAGACCCCCGCATTAATAATGTTATTAATGCGTGAGCACTCAGTGCTTGCAGACGGCAATCCAAATGAATGCGATTGTTTATTAATAATATACAGACAGACTGGTCGAACCACTTAGGATGAGCTAACACTTTGCACTTCACATATGGCAAGCACATCATTCTCAATTAAAACTCAAGATTCACAACTCACATTCAAAGCGAAATACATGTATATTTAATTAGAATACTGCACACCAGTTTCGGTACTAAGAATGTATACTCGTATGGAGATATCACCGAATTTTTCAATTTGTAAACAGTACTAGTTTTCTTTTGGAAATAGAATGGATTAAAGTGGATTTGTAAGTTCTTACCTAAAAGACACAGTGTGTGCAATCCGCGTTGCTTGTTACTTTCAATCTTATCGAAAAAGCTGTCTGGCTGCCAATCGTCTGTCCAAAAACAAATGGAGACGGTTTCTCCAAAATTATACAACTGAAATAAAAAGTTCACGAGAAAATGTACACGTTTTTAAAATGATGAAAACTACTTTTGGTACTTTCAAGTCTTGCAAATTTAAGCCTTGAGAAAAAATGCGATGCTCGAAATTGCGTGAACAGGATGTCTTAAAATGAGTTCTTGAGGCTTGCATTGAGCATGGCGGAACTAAAACAATTCGTGTTGCACTTTTGAATTTTTGACTATTGTAAGGCTTGGATCATAAATGATTTTGCATGTGATTACTAATTTTGCATTTTTGGCACTTAGACCCTTTTAGATTTCAACTCTTGAAATATCTAATTTTAGGACACCCTGTTTCACTCAATGTTGCACTTGCAGAGTCCGGCTCCAGATAACTCACCTGTAAGCCGCAGCATCCAACGGCGTTCATGATGGAGGCATTATGGACGACCGTGCAAGGGATATTGGATTCTTTAGCTCTTAGCATTAAATCCGTATGAGTGGTGGCACTGCGAAGCGACGGAAATAAGATGAATTGGAATGGATATTAAGTCCCTCGAGCACAAAGGCCAATTTGGACGCGCTTACCCAAAGGGATCCCCCACCACCAAGAAGGCGATGTCTTCAGTGTGGGCATTTTGCAAAATTTCATCTGCAAAACAAAATGCAATTTGAACTGCGAGAGGAATTGATGGGCAAGGGGGGTAGGGGAAAGAATATGTGGAAACGGGACATAAAACACAGCGGATGGTTTCAAATTAGCCTCTCAGACTGAGTGGGTGCGAGAAGAATTTTTCTTTTTTCAGAAATTCTTCAAAGAGCACGTCTGTAGGCCTACGTATGCGGAAAATGAAAGTCTATAAATTGACAGTTGGAGGCATTCAAAAGTCCATAACCAAACTGGGTTATTACCCTCACCTCGTAGCCCCCATAACCGCTTAGCGAGAAAAATAAGCGATATGAGCATTTTATGACCGCCCATTTAATGTACAATTATTTAGGCAGAAAGAACGATGCGAAACATTGCTCGCATTCGCGACGAACTTGGTTTGGCCAACATGGGTCACAAACCAGCGCCAGTTGTAATTATAGTGGGCAGTAAAATTGAAATACTTCTTGCGATAAGAATAAGCCTTCAGCGGCCAGCGTTTGGAGCATTTGTTCAACGCTAAATGCCGCCTGTTTTTAGTACTTGCAGTTAAAATCTGCCCAGCATGGAGTAAGCCACTAAAATGTGCCTGCTTGGCTTCCCCTCCTGAATTAATTTGCTTAGAAGTTTTCTAAAGTTCTTTCATAATACTGCATTTTCGTACTGAAGTTCGTATGGTGTAACTTCAACCATATGCAGCAACTGCCATGTCATTTGCTTGGTGCTTTTTTAATTCACGTTGACAGATTGTTTTCTCCTCAAATCATGTCACCGTGTTTGTGACATGTTTCCAAAAATAAAAAGTATTCATCGCTCCAAGTCGTTTATTTCATGGCTACAATTAGTGCGAGCTCATTAACTACTACATAAAGCGAAAGGACTGTCGGAAATGATTCCAAATGTCAATAGTATAAAGCAAGTTGTTTATCAGATAAGATGGCTGTTTTTTAATTTACGAGATTGGTTAGTACTTTTATTTCGCAAAGACTGCGGAAAATAATTACATGTTGCATGTATCTTGTTGATGATGTCACGTGATATCTTGGATTTATCAATTGTCATCCTTTCATTACTCATCAGCTTTGGTTTAAAACGCAATTTGTAATTGCATCATACATGTCCAGGTCTCTCAGTAACTTTGAAGTTTAGTTATCATGTGGAGCTTTAATTTAACGTAACTCAACAATACCGTTATTAATGTATTATAACGTGCCCTTCGAATTATTGTTTATGTGTTATTGTAAATCATTGTTATCAGGATGGGATTTTTTCTAAACCTTAAATATATGACATGTTCTGTTAGTTCAGCACGCACTCTGCAGAATCAATGTCAGAAAAACTTAACATAATTTACGATATGCCAATTATTGTTCGCGAGCGTTAATGATTAAAAAAAATTACAGAAAGATATTTTGTCCTAAACTGATCCAGGATAAAGGTTGTTAAGGCTGAGCAAAAAATCCTCCGAATGCGGTTGCATAAAGTTTTTTTTTCCAAATTTTCTACATTTTGATATCATAAACCAAACTGAAACCTATAGTGGACGATCAATTCTACATTGGGGAAGATAAATTTATCCATTATAATAAGTAGTCTATTCGAAGCAGAAATATTGAAGCAAAAACAAGTACTTTTTGCACGGTGCTTGCTTTTGCCCCGGCCTTAATAAAAACATAACAAGAATAAACTAACCTGAATTTTGCTCGACCATTTCACGATCAGCTAGAATAACTTCGCGGCCATAAAAAGCCTCCTGGTAAATATAAAAAATGCTTGTTATACAAAAATACATCAATGGTTACAATAATAGAGAGGAAATAGAACTGGTATTGAATCCCTCGCATTTCAATTACCTAATTCGTACACACTTTTTATTATATAAATGAGTTTATGTACTTAAGTAAATATACTTCTTAAATCACCGATGCGTATTAAATAAACGCATTAAACAATATTAGAAAACAAATGAAAGAGGATATGAAATTCCGTAAAACGTTTCAAGTCTTCGTGTATGCAAAATGCGATTTGAATTGGCATCGCCCAATTTAGAATTCGTATTTGCTGTAAGACTCAAATTCTAATTATATTCGTTTATGTCTGCGTGGACTTAGTTTTTGAATTTAATGATATTATGGTGAAGGTATATTTTATGCATAAAATGAATAAAATGACTTTTATCTACTTTTATTGGGATCGTTAAATCTTTTTCTTTATTTTTTGAACTATTTTATTACAAATTGATGTAACAATTTGATTAAGAATATTCCATTTCAATAGAAAAGCGGAAGAAAAGTCATAATTTGGAAAAACATCCATTTTATCTACTTTTATTGGGATCGTTAAATCTTTTTCTTTATTTTTTAAACTATTTTATTACAAATTGATGTAACAATTTGAGTAAGAATATTCCATTTCAATAGAAAAGCGGAAGAAAAGTAATAATTTGGAAAAACATTCATTTTTTTATAAATATATATAGCCACAAACAGTGAAATTGTCACATTTTCGATAATTATTATACAGATACTTAATTACGGAAGCGCCAAAGGCGGGATTTGTTTATATATACAATGTACATAAATTGATAGAAATAATTCGATAATAATTTGATAATTGATAGAAAGATCTTGCCATTTCTATCAAGCATATGCCATGCTTTCACACAGTTATGTGGCAAAATGTGTAAAATATTGTGAAAAGAAAGTTGCAAAATATGTTTAGTATTTTACTAAATTTCTCATAATCGTGAGGGGAAGGGGGGAGGTGCAGTTTCAATTTTTTGAACGAACCTCCACATGATCATTATATAAGCTGGGAACGTGTTTAGTATAGGAACATCCTGGAAAGTTAATGATGTTTGTTTCAACTTTTCATCAGCCGACCTCAAATTGTCATAATCTCAAACAATTTTTTACAGTCACACTTTTGCAATAATATAGAATTTCCCATCAATTCCATAGCCCACTTTCAATTTTCGAAATTTGAAATGATAAATGAAAATATCAGTAGTTGGCGAATGTTGCTTCCATTTTATTCTATAAACATGTTTGATAAAGTCAGGGAAATTGTTTTCCAAAGTGCTGGAAAAGTTTGGGAAGTTGAGAATTTAATTTCTGTGGGAGGTCTGTAGCTGCCCTATTGTATTTTCACAAATTGATAATCATCTGTCGATGGTGCACTTTACCAAATTAAAGTAATGCGCGACGTATACCAAAGACGGCGCTCGCGATGGAAGACTCTGTAGTTATGCTACGGAGTCCTGTAGGTGGCGGGCCACCGCGCCGTCCAGGCCAAGCTCTAGGCTTAGAATGGCGTCCACGTTTTCTGTTGACCACGTGTTACACCTCGTGGTAAGTTTTGCTACTTGCAACCGTTGTTAGCTGTTTAGCTTAGCATAAAATTTGACCTCTTGATGTGTTGATTGGAATAAGAAAATATTGAAACTTACTAAAGCTTCTTTGCCGACGCTTAAAATCGATGTATAGGCTTCCAAATAGACCCTTTGGGAGCGCTTCACTATGCTCAATCCCTTGCACGTAATATCTTCCGCATCTCCTAATCCCAAACCGATTAAATATAACATTATCAAAAACCTCGTTAGTCAAGTCTAACGTAAATGACAACCCGCACGTCGCACGTGTGATGCAGTATTCTGAACCGATTTACGTATTTTCAATTGTAGATAATCATGGACGGCGCTTCAATAGGCGGGATATTCAAATTGAAAATGTAGCGCAACAGCTATAAAATCCTGTCATGCCTTCAAACATGAAAAGAAGAAAATAAAAGGTAAAAATGGTTGCCACTGGACTGTCATGCAGATTGACAAAACGTTGTAGTAGTTGAAAAAGGTATTTTGGGGTTCCTCCTCAAACAACGGAAAACTTTCAATTTATCACGGTTAGTGGTTGTTCGTTTTATCAACTCAATATGAGTGGGTTCTTTCCATTTTTACTCTTGTCTAACATTCTTCGTCCAGTTCCAATCAAAGTTGAATTCCTTTTTCCTGGCAGAGGTAACATTCTAAAGTATTGATGTTATGGTGTATCAGCATACTGGTAAACCTTCTATTAGGAATTTTGTTGCATTACTGCATTACTTCTTCATTACGATATTCGTGGCTTGCCTCTTTTAATATTGGCATCATGTTGTCATCTTTGTTAGTTATGATACGAATATTTGATATAAACCTGACCTAAAAAAATAGTGAATATTTGTCATGTCATGTTAATAAAATGCCTTTATTAATGCAAAGGTAATATAAAACCAAGCCGCTTCAGATTTTGAAATTAAAATGTAACCTGAGGCCCCTGTGGATACATAAGCCATTTAGTTATACAAGTGGAATATGATCCCATGGAAACACTGTTAATAATTACACTGTACATAAATAAAACCTAGATCAGTATTGTTTAGTAAAATATTCTTATAGTATAAGCGCAGCTATGGCGAGCATGCATTCATTAAAACTACGTTGAAAGATAATATATAGGACTAAAGTATATTCTAAAGGTTTAAGGAAAGGGAAAAAATATGTAAGATCCGATCCATCTTTACCATTTCCATCCCAAAATGTCCAAATGCAACTCAACGCAAATAAGTTAAATTCAACCCCGATTTTTGTTGGTAGTTTTGCATTTGTAGTTAATTCAGAAAATGTCATAGTTTATTATTTAATGGTTTTCACAAAATTGCCTCCAGAATTACAGATTTTTCAATTTCATTTAAAACAATGAACATGTTCAAGTAAAATAACAGAATTCTTCAAAGACAAGATTAACAATCGGAATTAAACGTCTGATAGCCAGGAGCTTCATTGTAGTCTGATGGTTCAAGAGTGAAAAAGTCTTCAAGCTTCCATTGAAGCGTTTCAAACGTTGGCCTTTTCATTGGTTCTGCATTCCAGCACTCCAGCATTATAGCATAAAGATTTGCTGGACATTTAGGGGGAGCTGGCATGCGGTAGCCCTTCTGAACATTAACCATCGTTTGCACATTTGTCATTTCTGTAAAAAATTTCAAAATTTCCATTATGAGTTGGAGAAACTGTGTAAGAACTGAAACAGTGTGAAATTTCTGAAAAAGACCACCTTCACCATAGGGTATCTCCCCGTGTGTAACCAATTCAGTTAAGAGAATTCCGAATGACCAAACATCCGATTTGATTGAAAACGTATTGTGTTTGATGGCTTCTGGCGCTGTCCATTTGATTGGAAACTTTGTGCCCAAATGGGCCTGATATTCAGACTCCTTCAAGGAAACAAAAAATTATTAGCTTAGGGTCAATCCTCCCTTTTGCAATCAAATTAAAGCTAGAGATGAGTTGTTTTGATGAAAATATCCCTTTCACAATTATTTAGATACCATTCTTCATTCAATATTGTTTCATTGCTTTCATTGGCGAAAATCTGTACATCCTGACTTGACTTAACACCAATGTTTATAATTTAAAGTTATTTTTAGTTGGCAAAGCCCTAACTTTATAAAATTAGATGACTAGCTGCTGAGTACTGTTTGCCTGTTTTACCAAACTTACCTTTATGATCCTCGCTAAACCAAAATCTGCAATTTTGACACTGTCTTCTCCTAATAATACATTTCTGGCCGCCAGGTCCCGGTGGATGTAGTTCATTCTTTCCAGGTATGACATCCCACGACATATTTCAACAGCAATTCGAATGATTTCTGGTAGATCAAGCCAAGTACCAGTTCGTTTTTTACCTGTAATTCGTTTGAGAAAGCTTAAGTACATGCATCTGGTTGCTAGGTTAATTAGTTTTAAATGAGTGAAACTTAGTACCTCTTAAATAGTGCAGTAAACTACCGTTGATCATCAATTCGGTGATGATGTAGAATGGTTCTTCCATTGTACAGACAGCAATAAGTTTGATGAGATTGGGATGTTGTAATGTTTTCATAATTTGGGCTTCAGCTAGAAAATCTTTTGCGTCCATTGTATCTATGGAATTACCACAACAATACAATAGTACTTATTTATTTGCTTTAATCATGAGCATATTTCAATAATGAAAGTATGTATTCAGGCTGATAGTTTGAATTGATTTATTGAAGCGAGATACTTTGTTTGTTGAATTTAATTTGTTTGCTTTTCTGCAATACTACTTCAGATGGCTAACAAAAATGAACCTTGGTTAATTTCACACATTATCCAAAATTGATTAGGCATAGTTTTTGTAATTGTAGCAATACTAACCGTGTATTAGTGATTTGACAGCTACAGGAAGTTTGTTACTCCACAGGCCTTCCCAAACTTCGCCAAACTGCCCCTTTCCTAATTTCCTGACCAATTTTACTGCTGCCCTGTCCGTTTCATATGTATCGTTTAGGTCAGGGAAAAATGAATAATTCTTCTCTAATTGATCGAACTGTAAGCGACATCGATAAGATCCATCAAATGTTTATCTTTTGAAGTTAAATTTTTAATTAAGTTAATATCTTGCTTACCCTAATGCATGGTTTCCTCAAGTTGACGCATAGACCATCACTCTGTTGAGTGTAGTGACTCACTATATCCTTTAGGGTGGTAAATACTTTTCTGGCAATTATGAAGTTGTTATTTCGACCACTACGGATCAGATAATGTTTAACTGTATTCGTGTCACGCACTGAAAAATTGCAATTCTTTAAAATTTGCCTCATGAGACTTGAACTGGTTGTGTCTTCAGAAAAAAATAAATTGTATTCACATGATAATGAAAAATTGTTGGGCTGGCTTTCACTGCATCGGATCAGGTAGGCTCCATGCTCATTAAGTGGATGGAGCAACATTTTCTCAGCATCCAGTCTTGTGATATGGCCAACGTACCAGCTGTGAAAGGGTATAAGTCTTGGTAAAGTAGCTTGTTGTGTAAAACCACTCAGAAAGAGATAGCATTGGAAAAGCATTTGCTGTCATATCCTACAGTAAGCAAGGATATGCCATATGGTAGGGGGTTGTAATCCATGATCAGCCCAATTATACAATACTTGTATATCATAAAAGCGTTGGTTACTGAAGAAAACATGTCACCTTGATTGCCTCATGAAATTTTTAACTTGAAACGTATTAAACTATGCATAGGTAACCTATATGTTGAATGGCGATGCCGTTTTACAGATTAGACAAGGTTGAAGAATTTCTCTAATAATCGCATTAACATACTTATTTTCTGCACATTTTTTTTCGAAATTGTACCACAGCTTAATGCTTTAAACTCATAGTAGATTGTATAAAAGGGATCACACCGTTATATTTAATGTTTTTTTTTTTCATAAATCCGCTCTTTAACTGCATTATTATTATTTGCTGTGCTTAAAAATCTACATGTATATTGGATATAAGAGCACATTGTTTCACTTACTCAGCGTCTGCCATCCTAAATTACTCCAAAGTACTAGTTCCCTCGACCTTTTGGTAATTTGGGGCAGTGCAATTCCATACATACACTGCTGTTAACGCCTCTAATTAAGCCATCCTTTTTTTTCTATACAAAAAAAATTATATCATGCCAGATTACTTTGTGATAAAATAATGTATTTCCAAAATGATAAAATTTTAGATAAGGTTCATATAAAGATAGTGCAAAAGGTTTTTTTTACTATAAATGTGGCGCCAGTAAGCCAAAGCGTGTGAGTAGTAAAAAAATAACTAATGGGTCTTGTTGATCAGTGGTTGTCAAGGTATGGTACAAATTGTGGGTGTACTCGATGAGGCAACGACCACGTAAACAACGTCACCGAGCGCCCAGTATGATGTTGATAATTTTGTTCAGTAATATTCATGTCATTTTATATTAAACGTTATTTGTAATTTTGTGACTAAACAAAATATGTATATATATATATATATCAGGCCCATTATTATTTTATACAAAGGGTAACGCAGATATAACACTTTAATTGCTTAAAATTCTTTCCTCCTTTCTCAGGCTCCTTGTTTTCGTCACGTTGATGATGACATAAAAAGGGTTGATAAAAATGCGTAAGCTAGTTGGATAATCAGAATTGATACCTGTTTTGATAATATTTTAGATAAACCTGATAATGTCGAGTTATCATTTTGCTGTTGCCAAACGCGAACCTATGCAATGTTTTCGACGAGATTGTCAAAACGGTTTCATAAAACTAAATGCAGTCATCATGCTAGGTTCCGGTTAGAAATTTTATTGAATATTTCTTTCTCTTATCAAACCATTTTTATGTTAGATAACTAAACTTAAAATGTACATGTTGCTTTCTATTATTTATTAAATATGACTGACGTGATTCGATAATATAGTTATTAATTTAAAGAGATAACTTGTTGGTGTTTAGTACACAGGTATGCTCAGCCTTCCAGATTAGTACATTTTTTAAACTGGTGAGACATTTCAGATTGTGATTTCAAATTATTTTTAAACTTAATTTTTATTCGATTACTGTGATTTTTTAAAATAGTCAAGACAGTTAAGATTACATAGAGAGAGACAAAATGGCGTTTGTCCAAAAACATGCAATGGTGTTCAGTTGTAATTGTGTTTATAATCCAATGGATCTAGTGTGAAAAAATTTTCCATTTTCAAGTGAAGCGCTTGAAATGATGGTCTGCAAGCTGACTCTTCTTGCCAGCATTCTTTCATGATGTCGTAAAGGGATGGCGGACAGCCATATGGAGGGGGCATGCGGTAACCTTGCAGAACTTTAACCATGGTTATTTCGTCTGACATTTCTGTAATTAATTTCAATTATATAGTGTTAAGCAATTTACACAAGAAGAAATGTTGTGATGTACTTATTGTACCTTTTCCGTATGGCATTTCTCCATGAGTGATCAACTCCGTTAAGAGAATTCCAAATGACCAAACATCGGATTTGATTGAATATGTATTGCGAGATATTACTTCAGGAGCTGCCCATTTGGACAGAATTTTGGTGGTAACATTCTGGTCCTGATACCAGCCATTCTTTAAATAATTAAGACTAAGTTAATCACGCTGAATCAAGTTTATAAATCATAAGATGTGCAATCTACAAGACATACCTTAACGAATTTAGCCGAACTGAAACTTGCTATTTTAACTGCGTTGTCTCCTCCCATTAGCACTTTCCTAGCTTTCAAATCTCGGTGAATGTAATGCTCGTTCTCCAGATAGGCCATTCCACGGCAGACACCAGATGCAAGTTGAATGAGATCTGGCAGTGCTAGCAAACAGTCTTTTTGCTTTTTATCTGAATCATATTCATGCAAAATACTTTTATGGTAGTTTCTTTTTTTTTCTTATTAATGTTTTTAAATACAAGCGAACTGAGAGTTGCTTATCATAACAAGGTGCAAAAACATTCGTTATATTTTGGGAACTGATTTACAAATTAAGAGGAATTTCATAGTGGAATCATGTCACTGATGCACTTTTCTGAAATCTAACGGTATTGAAGAGACTAACGAAATTATGAGCAGTATTTTTATGGAATCGATTTCTTTGATGCATTAAATGCTGTTGTTGAGCTCTTTTATCAAAAGCAATTAGATTTCTATTTATTAAAAATCGGTTTCCTCCATATTTGAAAATGCAAAATATTTATCAGGGTAGGAATGTTTTGTTGTATCAGTTCCATTTTGAGCTTCTGCTGTTATTCAGTATGTACTGTATATTTGATAAAACTGGTGGATTTAACATTAACGTTATTGTTTTATGTATTTAAATATGTAAGAAATCACTCTTGCACTGCAACATGACTTAAAAATGTTCACAATACCTCGTAAATAAGAAAGTAGACTTCCGTTGGCCATTAGTTCTGAAACGAGATAAATCGGCTCATCTAACGAGCAGACTGCTAACAGTTTAATGACGTTTGGATGTTTCAGATTCTTGAGTACTTGAGCCTCATCTAAAAGCTGTTGGGATTCCGTTGTCTCTGTTGTGAAAACAATTGAATTAGCCGTAATTAAATGTATAGCTATTCAGTAATTGTAAATTTGCCTTGCCATATAAAAGTGACTTGATGGCTACAGGAGTAGTCAAGTTCCATACGCCTTCCCAGACTTCTCCAAACCTTCCTGCTCCCAACCTCCTCACGAATTTCACATTCTCTCTATCCGTTTCGTATGAGTCCGTTATGTTAGGAAAAAATGAGCCGTTGTTTCCAAAGTCATCAAACTAGAGGCGAATGTTCAAAATGAAAGACAGGCACAAACAGTGGATTTGCAATAATAATTTGCAGAAGTGACTAACACTGTGACATGGTCGACTGAGTTTAACTCCATCGAGTCCTTCGTCGAGGTTGGTGTAGTACTTAACCAAATCCTGTATGCCATCAAATTTCCTTCCTTTAAAATAATATCCACCGTTCTGGCTGCTGCGTATAAGATAATGCTTCACTTTGTCCTCAACCCGAACTGGAATTATCAAATTGAAAATTTAGTGAAGTAAATATTCTCAACATCCAAGAATTAAAGTGTAAGCAAAATGTGTGATACAAACGTGATAAGGAAAAATGATTTGGCTTGCTCTCGCTGTTTCTGACAAGGTAGTCGCCATGGTCATTGACAGGGTAGAGGAGTATCTTTTCGGCCTCCTTCCGCTCCATATGACCCACATACCATCTGTAATAATTTGACGAATACGGTGGTAATAAAAGTTATTAAGAAAAAATCGGAAAAACAAATAAAACGATAATGTGTAGCTTGAATTAATGAGCTCTCTTGGGCTCGTCTACCAAGTTAAAAATATTTGCAACACTATTATTTTAAGTAATAGCATTCTTAATATAAGCATTGATATTGAAAGCTATTAGGCCAGTAGCATAGTTGACAGAAATGAGGAATTATTTAACATAAAAATCTACTTACTTTTCTTTTTCCATAATTTAGTTGAAAAAAGATTTAATGGACGTTTGAAATTGGCAAACCCTGATAATCAGCTAGTTTCATTATTTATCACCACGAATAGTAAGGTGATGATACTATGGAAGGAGTTATTCTGGTTAGAAGAATTCACAGATCAGTTTTGGAACATTTTATGATTCCAGTAAGCGTTAAAAGTTGAATATCGAAAAGTCTACCATTAGATTCAAGTAAGCGAATATTACAAAATACTAACTCATCTTCCTTTATCTTGGCGATAATAGCTGTCACTTGTGATAAAATACCACCTTATCAATCCTATCTCGCTTGTATTGATATCGTTTTCAGGGAAAAAATATGATCATATTGCCATATCCATGCATGATTGATTAGAGAATGGGGGAAGGAGGACTGGTCTGATTTCCAAATATTTTTTTGTGTATGTTATGGTCCCTGAATGAGGGGAAACTTCTCCTCCTTCACCTTGGCCATCGGCTTGGAAGATGCCAGCTAAATAACAAAAAATGAGTACTGTGAAATAGTTGCTAAGTTAACTACAGTGTATTTAAATGTTATTTTGTTCTCATGCACTGTCTCATTTGCGTGCATATTGTAGAACGTTATTAATTCGCTGTGCATTAATTTTTTTTTTAAATATTAATGCAGTCATGCACCTCTAAACTTGCAGAATTTTATATTTTCCGAAAGCTTATTGCGTTCTTTCTAAGAAATTGACTTGCAAATTATGTAATCTAGTCTACATCGATCTTATGTTATTGATCGAAATTAATATTATAATGAATGTACTCTATGCGTATGAAACAATAATTTTTCACAGACTTGATAATGACACTGGCTGATTATTTCAAATCACCTCATTTATTAATCCTCCAACTTTAACGTCAGTTATTTACTTAATACCAGCTCATACATGTAGATTAAGATGGTAAACTTCCTTGAAATACTTGAGATACACGTTTGAAGATATGCTATCAAAGATATGGGTCTGCAATTTTTGTTTCATCAGAATACAGTGTACAGAATAAACAGAAGAAGTGAAAATGTTACTTAACAGGTTATAACAATTTTAAAACTTCATTTTTTCAAAGGAATTGTGGCAAATCACAATATGTCATGTCAGTGCTAAAATAAAAACACGTATTTTATACGTATGAACATATGAATTGAAATTCCTACCAATTAAAAATGTATGTACAGTATAATTTAATCTACATCTACTGATATTTAATGGGCAGAAATCTATGCTGGCTTCAATTTGCTTATATTCACCAAACTGCTATCTTTGACGTGATAATGATCACCAACACATACAAATTAACACGTGTACAAAAATGCTTGCACTTGAGATGTTCTGTTTTTGTGGTTAACTCTCGCTGAGATACTCCATCAAGCATTAGCTGAACCTTGTTCTTAAGTTAGATCTTGATAGCCAGGGGCCTTTAAATCTGTCGGTGGCAGGGTGAAATATTCGTCCAGTTTCCACTGAAGTGTATCAAACGTTGGCCTTTTTGAAGGAACTATGCTCCAGCATTCCTCCATAATACTGTAGAGTGGCGCTGGGCATCCACGAGGAGGTGGCATATGATATCCTTGCTCAACTTTGCGCATTATTTTGGTTGGCGAGTCTGGAAAACAAATCGAACATCCACGGTTATGGCAGTTATTGTCTTTTGCAGATATTTTAGAAAAAAATAAGTTACCTTCCCCATATGGCACACTTCCATGGGAGATCAATTCTGTCAGTAGTATGCCAAAGGACCAAACGTCCGATTTAATGGAGAAAATGTTATTACTTAGTGCTTCAGGAGCAGTCCACTTGATCGGGAATTTAGTTCCTTGACGTGCTTGGTATTCTTCTTCCTGTAAATACATAGCAATCCAGGATGCGGCACGTTATACAATGCATAACTTTTTAGGGGTCATTAAGGGGGCTTAATGTGGTTAGATTTGGCCTCGCAAGAGCAGCATATACTCTCGAATTGAAAACGTTCCTGAGGAATACGAAAAGCAAAATACAGTCTATACACATGTGCTGTACGTGATACGTAATTGTAAGAAATGTTGTACAATGCATGCATTCTCGATAGCAAATTTCAAGATACTGCACAGAATAATTTATTAAATGAGGTCGTAAAAACAATTTGTATTAAAAAAAAATATATTAATTGCACCTTGATAAGTCTGGCCAAACCAAAGTCTGCTATTTTCACGCTGTTGTTATCTCCCAACAATACATTCCTAGCTGCTAAGTCCCGGTGTATATAGTTTATACTCTCTAGATAGGCCATTCCACGACAAACTTCAGAAGCAATTCGTATGATTTCAGGCAGTTTTAGCGGAGTACCAAGTCGCTTTTTGCCTGCAAATTGAGAATCGGGATTGACAGTTTGCTGCTTCTATTGCAGTTGTGTGCCCATCTAGTGGAGCTCTTAAACTGTATTGATTTTAAATGATGTACCTCGTAAATAATGAAGCAGGCTGCCATTCGCCATCAACTCTGTAATGATGTAAATGGGTTCTTCCATTGTACAGACTGCGAACAGTTGAATAAGGTTTGGATGTTTTAGGCTTGTCATGATTTGGGCTTCGGCTAAGAAATCGTTTGGGTCCATAGTTCCTGCAACAAATTGTTGCCGTTTCGTAAATGGTTCTTCTGGTAATTTCGTTCAGATGTTCAAATAATATTTACCTGGTTTGAGTGACTTGATGGCTACAGGTTTTGTGTTCTTCCAAAGGCCTTCCCAGACCTCTCCAAACTGTCCCGTACCTAAGACCCGTACTCGTTTGACGTCGTTTCGGTCTGTTTCATAGGGGCTAGGGCATGTCGAGTTTCTTTTTCCCGATTCAGGCAACTGGAATTTACAACTCAATTGTTAAAATATTTCACACTATTGGTAAGGCATGCATCTACCCACCTTAACACACGGTCTTTTTAGATTTGAACAGAGTTCACCCTTATGTATGGAGTAGTAATCCACCAAGTCTTGCAACGAACCGAATGTCTTTCTGGCTATCATAAAACGCCCAGAGTCAAGAGTGCGGATCAGGTAGTGCCTCACGTCGTTTGCATCACGCACTGAAATCGGTTGAAAATATGGGCATGTCAGAGACTGTGTTGTTATGGATGAACTGGTAGACAGGAAATCTCGAGAAGAGAATTACTGGTTAAGGCGAAATTTCCCCGCTTACTGATACTGCACCGGATGAGAAATGCGCCGTGTTCATTGGGAGGGTGAAGTATATTGGTCTCGGCTTCTTCTCTCGCCATATGACCTTTGTACCAGCTGTAAATAAGCAGAAAATTACAGATCGACAATGGTCACATAAAAAACGGTTATGAATTTAGAGATTTTGGGTCTCCTGTAGAAATCACCAAGCACATCCACTGACTGGCAAGGTTTTCCCGTGACAAAATTCCTCGGCCTTCAACGTCTCATTGCAGCAAAATACCCAGCAACTTAACACTTAGACACCAGTTGCTTATCATTAATACTCTCTTACAACATTTAATTTAATATCCCATGCTTACTTAAAACGGAGACTGGCACACACTGACAGTATATTATTTCGATAGAAATTAAGCAGAGTAAATAATGAGAAAAACATTTATAGGAATAATAAAGAACACATGGAAATGCTTAGTAAACATGATATTGCCGTATTGAAAAATGAATATACTGTACATACTCATCGTCGTTCATTTTAAATAAAGCTGCAGTTTTAAGTGCTCACATCCATAATAGCTCTCCGCAATCTCATTTAATTCGTCGCAATAGAATTGTCCAAGTATGTTTCAGTTGCTGTATCTGCAGGTCGCATGCTGATAAAAGAAATCATGATTTTGATAATTCTTATCGATAACAATATGAACAACTAGTGAATTACGACAACTCTATTTGATAAATTTTGCAATTATTGCAACATTATACATTGTAAGTGTGCAACAAAAAGGGAAATGAACAGGATTGTATTGGACTTTAAAAAGATCGAACATGTTCTTGTTTGAAATGATAAAAACGTAAACAATGAAATTGTCAGCGTAGTAATAAATGTAGGCATGTTATTGCAATGCTTGTTTTGAACAGAAAATCTGAACTACATGTATATGTATCATTTAATCAAATCGTGTATTTGAGAACTTTAAAAAAGCATTCTGGGATACAAACTGTTTATTACAAATCACATGATTCCATTCAAACAAAGAAATACACTGTTTCACGGACTTATCGGGGAACAATCTATCCGTCGATATCAATTTTTGTTTTAGTTTTTGAAAATAGGTCTCCGCGCAAGTAAACAGTGCCATATTAAAAAGTAATAACTACACAAGATACATGAATTTTACACGTGATAAATAATGCTAGGAACAAATAGCGGAGATGTGGAAATTTGCTTTTCATAAAAAACAGAGTAATGACCACAGTTATTAAAATTAGAAGAAAGCAGGCAACCATTTTTGATGTGGGGTGTTTAGATATACAGCATATATACACATAATAAAATGCTATGTGACCAATTTGACGATTTTTCTTGCGATGACGTTGTTTGCAAAGCCTGACTGAAGACTGAAAGAGTACCATGATTTTTTGTGTGGAAATCCTTGTTCCACCCAATGATTACACGTCCTTTAATAATTAGCTACTGTATGGAATTTATTGGTTAAATTAAATGGTTGGCAACAAACTCCAATGATTCTGTTGTTTAACTTTCTTCCAGGGGGAAATCACAGAAAATGAACGAATTATGCGTATTTAAATGGTATTACCACGCCAACTTTGAAATAAATCGCCTTAATGTCTTTCTGCAGGACAATTTGGAGATGCAGTATCAGTGTTGACTTGGGTGATGAATAAAAAAGAATGTAGACTTGTCTTAAATAATCCACTGACACAACAAAATATGGTAGAACTTTCACTTGCAGTTCATTACAGTTGTAATGTTAAATAATTTATTTAATTGGAGCAAATAATCAAAAATTCTGTAATTTCATGTGAGATAAATATATTGGTATCAAGAACGAGCAAAATGTTCTCGTAACTGGAATATCAAATATAATGTTTCCCAAGTATCCTCCTCTAACCCAGCAGTTGGTGTGTGGGCAAAACGTGGCTGTCGTCCTTATGATGGACTTCAGAAAATAATGGTTTTATGATTTTTAGAGCTTGAGATTTGGAAGAATGATATCACAAAACTAATATCTACATAAACTACTTTCATTTTTATCTTATAAAGGGTGAAACTGAGCCACCTGTTATACCATTAGTAAGTGGTTATTTCATATGAATACACAAGTTATAACACTTCTCTGCAAATGGGATTTCAAATTTATTTTACTGAAGTTTACTTTGATATGATTGGAGTCCAGACTGTCACATGATGGAGGAGGATAGTTCAATCTACAGAAGAAAATCTTACAGCGGATCAACCTTGTTTTTAGTTGTTGTTACTCTTAAGCACACTGGCTGAAGTTCAGTAAATTACCAATGACGGGCCTATTGTATTGCACTCCACAATATGTGGAGTTTGCCTACAATTTGCCTACTATGTTCATTCTCGAAAAGTGGTCTCTCATTACTCTTCAACTTGCATGTTTTCCAAAAAAGTAAAAAATAAATGTCAATTATGTAATATGGAGCACAATTAGAAACCTTTTTGGAAGGAAGCGGCCTCGTTCTATAAAAATAAAAGAAATGAAATGATGGGATGAAAACTGGTCCCTTGTACAAATTTACAAAACGAATGCTAGGCTTTCCTCTTTAAGTTGTCACTCATAATTGCATTGAAAATTTATAGACAAAAACAACTATCGGATTTGGTTCGCATGAATTGTGCATAATAGGCGCATGCAAGCAAGTTCACACAAACGTACATTAAAAAAAAAATTCTTAGCGTTAATGCACTAGAACCGCAACGTGATCAACACAAAACGGAAGAATAGGAATATAAAGTATGCATGATGTGAGAATATTCCCTTTTCCAGCAATAAATGCTTAAAAGATGGTAAAGGGAAGTGTGCTTTTAAGCAGAAGTAGAAGAGCTTCATCTTTCTTGCTAAGCTATTTAGCAATTTATAGCCGTGATCAGAAAACACCACTCTAATCCTGTTGTGATGGGGAAAGAACTTATCTCTAGCACCTCGCATCTGGGAGGTTGGCAGGCTCGAAGAAAAATTGAAAATAGTAAGTCTATCTTCTTACAGGTTTTAAATTAAGGCTGTATATATAGACTTGCTTCATTGACGACCGTACCTTTACCCTATCGGACATCGTGGTCTTTAGTTGCTTGGGGGGCAATACTTGACCATCAAAAAGTGCATGAAATTGTTCGGTTGATGGCGGATGATAGGCCTTGCCGCTTTCGCATGAACTGGTCCGATAGTTCATTTTCCAAGGAAGGCCTTTGTCCCGAAATCACAGGATTTGCGTTCTGAAAATTTGTGTGTAATAAGCTCGCAATAATGCGACTTGATCGATTAGAGTTCATTATGATCAAAAACACGCCTATCGGAAGCATTTAAGGTTGGAATTAATAGGCATTGCTGGCCTCTTTATATTCAGAGCCGTCGCTTGTGAAAAAGTCTTCCAGTTTCCACTGCAGTGTTTCGAATGTGGGTCGCTTCATAGGATCTTTGTGCCAGCATTCTAACATGATCTCATACAGGGCTGCGGTGCAGCCTGGCGGTGTTGGCATGCGGTAACCATGCTCGACTTGGTGAAGAACCTCCGCATTTGTCATACCTAAATGCATTCAATTTTTAGATTATTATATGTATACAGTATAGAAGTTGTTGCAAATTCAATGACTTATGTATTCCATAATAATAATGGGGAAACTGCATTCTGATATGGTCAGAGGTAATGGCTTTTTCAGATGAATTTCAAATCGAAATGTCCTCTATTCTGTATTTAAGGTGATAATTCATGTTTAAAGAGGAACAAAATGGCGATCCAATGGCGATGCTAGCATGGAGAAATGTTAATCTTATATTATTGGTGGTTATATGTGGTGAATATATGTTCAAATACCCTATAATGAAATTGCTGCCAAGTTGTTTGTGAACTGCCTGCCCAATTGTGATGATATTCCTGAATTTGCGTTATAAACACAAGAAATCGAACAATGGCAAGTGAAATATGCAAATATAATTTGAACCCCTTCCTACAATCGAAATGGCCGTTCGTGCTCAAATTTATCATTGTATGTTACTGGCTGCTGCTTAGGGTACTAACTACCGTTCTAACCTGTAGCATCAGTTTTGCATACCTGGATATGGTATCCTTCCAAACGTCACCAGCTCAGTTAACAAGATGCCAAAGGACCACACGTCCGATTTGATAGAAAACTTGCTGTAGTTGGCCGCTTCTGGTGCTGTCCACTTGATAGGGAACCGGGCTCCGACTCGTGCTTCATATTCATCCTCCTGAATTACCAAGTGATGTTTTCATTAGAATTTCAATAACAGGAAATGCTAGTGCTGATGAAAAACAAATTATGCTCACCTTAATTAGCCTGGCCAAACCAAAATCTGCAATCTTAACCACGTTATTATCGCCAACTAAGACGTTTCTGGCTGCTAAGTCCCGGTGGATGTAATTCTGAGACTCGAGGTAAGCCATTCCGGAAGCAATTTGGGCAGACATGTCGATGAGCTGTGGCAGTTTAAGTGCTCGGCCTTTTCCTGGTTTTCAATAAACGTAAGTATTATCTTATGCACCTAGCAGTAAAATTAAATGATGGTGAATATTTGGCAAATTTCAATACCTTGCAGGAACTCAAGGAGGCTTCCATTTTTCATCAGTTCTGTAATGATGTAAATGGGTTCCTCCAATGTGCATACTGCATACAACTGAATGAGCTTTTGGTGACGGAGTTTCTTCATTATTTGAGCCTCTGCCAAGAAATCTTTTGGATCCATCGTTCCTGCAAACGACATTGTCAACATGAGCTTGATCAAAACGTATACCTCTATTTTAAGGTGTTTACTTGACAGCACCTCCGTGAGCACTTCAAATGTTATTAGAATAAATGGAACTACTCTTCCTTTGTTTTGCTTACCTGGTTTGAGTGTTTTGATGGCAACTGGAGTTGTGTTGTTCCATAGGCCTTCCCATACTTCTCCAAACTGACCATGTCCCAGTTTTCGTACAAATTTCAGCGAAGTCCTGTCGATCTCCCATTGATCTCTGGTGCTGTAGGACAGGCCTTCGGTCATGGGTTTTTCGATCTGCTTAAAAAAACGAAAGCAGATGAATCTGTTTAATTATTTTGTAACTGGGGATACATTTCAGCCTAGTCACTACGCAGTTTACTCAAAATCAGCAAACCTGAATGCATGGCTTTCTCAAATTGACACAGAGTCCATCGGCGTCTTTGCTGTAGTGTTCCACTAGCTCCTGGAGAGTGCGGAAAGTTGTTCTTCTGGCGATGAAAAATCCACCATCATCCAGTTGCCTGATTCTGTAATGTTTCACGGTATCTCCATCTCGTACTAAAGAAAGAAAGAAAACTTTTAGTACCAATACTATTATGTTTTACACATACATGTACCTCTGGCCTTATTAGAAGCAGAACTAGCCATGCAACAGGTTATTTTTGGAGCTTTTCCATTTGGGTGGTGCTTGATAATAACAGTAGTCTATGCTGTTTTTATATTACTGTTAGCTTATAAAAATTTTAGCTCATTTACTATGAAGTTTTAGCATGAAATTTCGCTAATGTTTTGAATCAAATGTCAATCAAATGGTAATCAAATGTCATCCAAAATCATCCAATTATTATTGTTATTAGAATGTCTTCAGCTTCTGACATTTGATTATTTGTATCATTGACGTTTGCAGGGTTCTCACCGAAATTAAATTTTCAACTTCCCTGACTTCTCCAGGTTTTTGTGAGAAAAAAAAAACTTGACTTTTCCAGGTCAGTGGGAACCCTGGTTTGTATTAATCCACTGTGAGAACTACACGGAGATCTGTCGATGCACACATATTTGGTGGTGGTACTTTGTGGTTTCACGGTATTTTAATTTTAAAATTCGTATTTTTGTTTCTTTATTAATGGTAAACAGTAGCAGTGGCCTATATCTTGGGCCTTTATGTGCATTAATTGGCACAACGTCCCTGATCGCTTCAAGATCTGAAACGTTTAAGGTTTCGCTTTCAAAATGTTCGGATTTTTTATATACTTTCTTAGAGCCCGGATTCGTTGGACCTTGGGGCAAACAAACTTGTTTTGGCGTGGTCGGCACAAGGGGTCCTCACGGAGGGATGGGAACTACTCCACTATCGTAAACCCAAAGCCCAAAAACAACTTCCTGGTGGTCTATCCGAGGGTGGCGTTAGGAAAAGTGATGGTTGGAATGGGCGGACCTACGAATAATACCGAGTCATAGGGTGGGAAAAAAGGAAAGTCTGCAGAATCTAAACGCAGCGCTAAATTGTTTTTAAAGGTGACCTTGTTTAGGGTTACTTGGAAAAAAAATAATATTATGGTCTTGGACGATAATTTCAAGCGTGATGAAGACAGAAAATGACGACCAATTACGATATTCTTGAACGCGGTGCCAGCTTAGTCATGTGTGGGCAGGGAGGTCAAGATTCAGTGAAAATGGAACCGCATCGAAACTTTTGTTTTTATAGGTTTTCTTTCGCATTTATCAGGCGCCCGTCTCCAGTTACAACAACGCCGTCATTTTTAATAGCTGTGGCGGAAGGGAAGAAAATGAGGCTTGCAGTTCCCAGGATCGTGCTCGCGTGTCGAAGGCCTACTTTATTTTTCGCAACATGAAACTACTAGGAAATCAGCGAATTAATTCCTGCCCCATCCCCCCCCAAAAAATCTAAATCATTAAAGCTCTACCTCGTGGTTTCATGTTTACTTCCGTTCATGTCAGACTTCAACTCTTCGTTTTTTATTATCAGGGCAAACCATTCAAAGTGGTGGTCATGATGCTCTACTTTTCTATTAATTGCTACCATGTTGATTGTTGAGCCATGTGGAAATTACGATCACTGGTTCTTGTTTCAACCAGAAATGTTCGCAGTTAGGAATTTACACTAGTGGAATTTTTTACTTCCTGATCGGTCATATTCTTGAAAGATTACAGTCGTTAATGTGTATATATAGACCACTGTTGTCCCCTAAAGCCAGTGGCTTCACTATAAACACACCCATAACACTAGAATTTCCCAAGGAACTCCTTTTAACAGACGGATACACTGTACATTTATTATTCAATATGGGAGTTACATTCAAATGTGCAACATTGCACAAATAGCGTGAATATCGTACTCCATTTACAATATTGTATTTGACAAATGTCAAACCGAAAGCGCGACAATGTTTCTTCATGATAAATCCCTTGCAACAGTTAAGTGTTAGGGGATGCGTGGGGTAAGGTGGAGGGGGGGGGGTTGAAGGGGAAAGATCTCTAGAGAATGACAGGAGAATTGCTTAGACACCTTTCAAGATGGTGTCACGATTCTTGGTGACAGTCGAAGTCATTGACATCATTTTAAAAGCGCACTTGACAAAAGCCATCTTAGCATTCTTTATTTGTTAAAGCATTTACAGACATGCTTTGAGCCGGCTACGAGAACTTGTAAAAGATTCCTTTACCTGACAAAGAGTAATCATTTCTTCGACTTTCACTGTCTCGTATCAGGAAAGCTCCGTGTTCATTTTCGGGTTGAAGTAATTTCTTCTCCGCTTCGATTCGTTTGATTTTTCCAAAATACCATCTGAAAAGGGGGAAAAAAAGAAAAACGAAAACGTTAATAGGCATAGAAATAGGTGAAAAACACCATTTCACACCAAAGAAATAAACTTTCTCGAGAACTAGTGGCGGCAGATCATGTGGGAACCAATTAATGATGTAATTATGAGATTAACCACAGCGAGTTTTCACCTGCCTGGTGTAATCCAGTACGCAACCCATTTCAAAAGTGAACGCTTGACACCATCCTGATGTTTTCTGATTTTTTTTTCTCGGCACGACTGGACCTACCTTATTCGGCTACATTTACGTCATGGATTTTTAGCTATCTTATCAATTTCAGTGTTCGTGCGATATGTCTCATATTATCCATAAAATGCAACACGTAATTTCGGAGTAAGAGATTAGCACCTTTCATGGAATGCAGCGCAGGTTTCAAACATTTCGTTAAACTTGGGAATCATTTTCCGAAACTCCTGACAACAAATAGAGCATTACAAAACCACAGACACGTTTTGAATGAAACTTGTTATTTGCCAAGTTTACCATTGGATCGTTAGTAGCCAGAGTCGCGTTGAAGTATGATTGCACTGTATCCTGTCATAATTAAGGTATTGCATAGTAGTAAAGATGATCGGTTCAACCTTTAATTTCGTTAATAAGCTTCTTCACAAGATCCGCCCAAAAACTCATGAAGAGCGATTGAACTCAGGCGCACAAATCACAATTTTAAATTAGTCGAGGGGTGCTAAATTTCTAAGTGCTGATCAGGATTCTGATCTGTGCAAAATTTAAAACCATTGTAAAACCTTAGAGATTTTAATTTGCAAGATATTTGTGTCATGTTACAACGTTTTGAGCGAGAGCTCTTTTCGAACTATTATTGAAATTTTTCCCATGTCTACAATATATTCTTAAGAGCTAAATTTCACCAATCACCAATCGTGGGTGTAATACTTGTTAATGTTTCGTGTGGGAGACGTTTTTTGCATTCGCCTTCAAAAATGGTCTCACTTTCTTCGACCCACTCGAGGGTATTTTGAGAGCTGGACAACACCTAGCAATGTTCTATCGTAATTTATGAATTTGACGCCCATTGTTTTGTTAATCCGATGGCTTGGCCTTGTTGATATGACGGGTGATACATATTCAGCGATTCGTTTACTTTGCTAAAAAGGAGCCTCCTTAAAATTTTAATCCTAGAATAAAATACCTGTGTTAGGTAATAAATGCCACATACAGCATAACAAATGCCTGAAATACTTATTGTATTCTTCAAGAGTAAATTGTTAGTTTTTCTTGCTGTTATACTTTTTCTTTTTAATATTCACATTTGTAGTTCAAGAAACGTTTTTTATCCCTTCAGGCTGATGCACTGTTTGAGCTATGATAATACACTGAAATGTTGTGAACATATCACTTAATTCATACACAGGCTCATACAGCCTTGTTTGCAAACGTTATTCCTATGTTCATTTAAGCATGGTGTGCAGGCCTATCATTTGGATGAAATATTGCGTATTTGTCTGGACAACAAAAAACACTCCGGCTGTCACATTTGAAATGCTTCGTGTTAAGACGTTCTTGCATTTATTAGGGGTAAACGCAAATTGAGGGCAAGTAAACATGAATTGTAAACCATGGTTGCATCTGGGATGGAAGTGTCATGATTTTTGAGAATAAAAATGGGTATAGGCATATTTCCTACTTGACAAATATAAATTATAAGAACCAGGCCCGACAAGAGGGGGGGGTTGATGGGGAAAATA
>JAQIXS010000332.1:0-51687 GCA_034700785.1 Rossiulus vilnensis | reverse complement strand
AATTTAGCAAAAATCATTTTCAAGCTTGGTGAATTATATAGAGGAATAAATTGCCGACAAAACGCATTTTTCCGATTTTAAATCGGACATTTCGTTGCCTGAGAAAAACATTTTTTTCCTGATTCAGGATGGTGAGTCAAATTTTTTGCACTCAAGTGTATTTTAACTTTAAGGCAAAAAACGGTCTTAAGGGCGAATGTTAGGAAATACGCATATTTTTGCGAAGCTCGAAAGGTAACACCAGCATGTATTTAATAAGCAAAACAACCCCTCATCAAATTTTATTTACATTAATTATTGAGCGTTTTCAGTTCTGCCACTCTAAATATATGGTGGTGGCGCAAACTAAAGTCATAAATACTGATTTATTGAATATATATAAATGAAACAAGACATGCATGAACTTAACATCTGTTCGTTGACACCATTAATGTAATTAACCTCGATAAAACACGATATAGGGAACAGAAAAGAAATAAAACAATTATTGGTTGACAATTTTAATTTTGGGATTTACAACCTGTCCACCAAACGTAAGCTGGAATTCTACCATATCAGGTACTGTGGAAATAAAATGACGAACACAGTTCCAAATATTAACTTACTTGAATTAAACAAATTGAATGCTTTTGTTGATAAAAGCAGCGTGTAACGCAATACTATACTTTTTCCTACATATAATTCGAGGACTCCATTTTTAAGCGGGTTTTATCGATAACATTTTTAATTCAGAAGTTAATTAGGTTTCCATCGTAAATCTCTTAAATCATTAAAGCATGCATTAATAAAATACTTCCATACTGTGGAAAGGCCCTGTAATTGTGCCAACTTACTATTAACAAAGATAAAGTACACTAAAACGTCCCACGTGTACACATTGCAGGAGAGTTTTAAAAATATCCTAGCGAAAACCCGATGATTAGCATTGAATTATGCAAGTAAACTTTGAAAATTAAAAACGAAGGACTTTTCAATTCCATCAACTCATAATGAACAGCCTAATAAAAGAATCGAGCTAAACTATGTATTTACAGTATTTTCCATGATGTCAGACAATAAAACGTTCAGGCTTATCCACCTCAAGTCTTCCCCGGTGAAACATCTTCGGAAATGTTTAGCCACGCTTATTATATTAATCATGCCATATAAACGAAAAACTTGTACTGTAATTATCAGTTTAATAAAAATACACGCTAAAACATTATCCGCTAGCACAACTAGGCCTTTCTAATAAGGAAGGATTACATTGGCACATCCCAAAATCCGTGTCATCCAAGCATCATTTCTCCCAATTCTCGAAATCCAACAGTCCAGTGAGCGCAATTTATTGCGCATTAATGTCGGAAACAGTTTTCGATAAAACCCGCCAACAAGCCATCATTTGCATGTGGGTCACGCGGATTCTGATACACCCTGCATATTAATTGACACGTGATTAAGGTTAAAGGGGTACGGGCAATTGAAACCTTGTTACTTCCTCAGAAACAAGGTCATCATCATCATCCATCACCCACACTTATCATTATCGTGCACTTGCATATTCCCCGAACTCAGTATTTTCACATTGTTTAAGATGTGACCCATTGATTTAAACAAATCATGCGGGTCAGCATTATTGACGCAGAGAAAGATTTCTAGTCGTTGGTTTTTTCTTCCACGAAACAATGCGTTAAAGCGTGAAAAATGCGTCGTGAATGGAAGGTGCTGCATTGACAAAATTCAAAATGGTTTTTAAAAAAAGCGAAAGGGAAATGAAAGTATTGAATAACAAGCATGCAGGTAGTTTCAGGAACAATGGGCGCAAAAAAATGAGAAGAATTGCATACCAAGCTGGTGAGTGTGATTGAAGTGACCGATAACAATAAGAAGACAAGATTATCATTAAAGAGGGGAGAATACGCTGGAAGCTGGAGATAACATTTTGGAATCGCCAGTTAAGCCCTGGGGAAATTTGAAAATTTGCGTGAATTGTAACTCGGTCTGCCCTCAAACATGTCAGTGAACTTCTAGAACGAGTAAGGCGCAAACAGAATATGCATGCAAGCCTTCGGGTACATCACTGGTTTCGTACAGTTGCTAATGCCTTTTTCAGAAAATAGCCTTGAATTACTAAATTAATCTTACTTCTTAAAATAACTTAAAACCACTTCTTTGAATTTGCGTTGAACCGCACATATTCATACAAATGTCCCCAAAATGTAACTACAACATGCTATATGTATGGTTATTTTCAATTGTGCCTGCCAGAATTACACATCAAAAGGGTGATTTTGAACGTTCAGAAGTGCTAACATATCAATAAAACTTTTATGTATTTACATACCATAAAGCGACATTTTGATTTAAAATCATATAGCAAAAACGTTAATATAATCAAAAGCAAGAAAGTATTTTTTTCAAGAAAAGCATTCAACAAGTAAACCGATATTCGATGCTTTTGCATGGGATTAATTTTGAAATGCACCGAGAGTTTACCTGAGTCAGAGATATGGATTAAGAGGTGGTTTTTTTGGTTGATGGAGAAATAAACAAATGCCTTAATTTTTATAATAGCTCACGTCGTAAAACAACAAAAGACCGAAAGAATTATAAAAAATAATTGTCATCTAATGAGGTTTTTGGAATATTTGGGTTTGTTTTATCACAACTTGATACTCAAGTCTCATGCTTTGCTGTAATGAAGGCTGGCGATATCACGTAATTTTCTCAGCGCATTCTTTCGTTTTGTTATTATCAATCATATGTTAACGCAATTTTCACCTCTGCTGGCATCACTCACAATGGAAAATATTCAAATGCTCTAGAAATCCAAAGCAATTATGTTTTATGAACACCTGCGCGAGCTGTGATTTGAGTTAGATGGCCACTGGTTTTGTACACCTGTAGCCCGGGACTCCACGGCAATTTGTAATTTATTTAGGTAACATCACGAGCAAGCCACCAAAATGCCCACTGGTACGTGACGTGAAAAGTAAAACGCGGCTTTTATGGAAGCTTATATTTTATTAAACAATATTCTAAACTAGATGCCGGTAACAAGAGTGCATTGCTCAAGCAACCGTGCCGCACAGCCACTTCCTGAATTATGAATTTCGGTGTTATTTTTAAATTTTCGATAAAAAATAAAGCTTTAGACTGTATATGATTATAGCGTGCCAGGGTGTGTGTGCAATTACGGGTATAAGCATTATGCATGTTATTTTAAAAAGAACTCCCAGTAGAAGTCATTAGCTTATAAAATACTACATGTAAATGCAGCATATGCATTCTGTTTATTTATGTAAATAGGGCATTCGATAGCAATTCAATATTGCAATTTCATGAATTTTTGATCAACTTTTTAAGTTAATAACTAAGAAGAATTCATTGTCCATATTATATATTATATTCAAGTATAATATCAGAACGCAATCACCGACGTTTTATAGCCATTCTATACGTATTATCTTGTGAGAAGACTAAGCACTAAGGAGGGATACCCCCTTCTGGCTGTAATTCCTATCGTTTTTGCGTTATTTGCCGTATAATACTTGATTCAATTTCGATGAAGACTTTTTTACTTGCCACATTTTATTACAACAGATATTTAATTGGGACAAAATTCCTGTTTTTAACGATATACTAGTACATGTATTGCCCAAATTCTAAGTTCGATAAACTTGCCTATCTCATTTCCCAAAGCTTGTAAAAACCACTGGATAATTAACCGAATTTTCAAATCTACACATTTAAACATAAGCGGATTCAAAAAAACACAGCAAGGGGAGGGATAGAAGGCACAATAATAGGCCGACCAAATACGTTTATTGGTGGTGTACCTTACATCCTTAATTGTTTGTCTCTAAACTAGCCTACGTGTATCTAATGAAAATATTGGACTGGTATCATTCTTCATGTTATTGAAACTTGCACAGTTGAAGTTGCACTTCTCTAGCCTTTCTGAAAACGAATTTCAAAGAAATTTAGGCGCTCATTTCAAACCAATAACCTTAATTATATTTTGGTGAAGTGAATTCGTTCTGCCATTGAAAACTGACAACCGTTAAACATATGTTTGCCCATGTTAAATTCGCTTAATTAACAATAAATTAATTATACATGGATAATCTCTCCTGCTAACACTGCCTATCTCATCGAATTCAGCTTATCTCACAACATCCATCGCTGGCCTTTGTTTATCGTCTGTGCGTGTCGAATGCATTTTGTACAGACCTTATCTACCCTCCATCAATGAAGCTTGAAGGCCAGTGGCCCACATAAGTATGGTCCACTTGTTTTTCCGGCCAACGTCAAATGCAGTTGCAATTGTGGTTACACCACCCGCTACCCCTTATGCAATCGTTGCGCCCTTCGGAAGGATACCTGCCATTGTTGCTACTTATTGTTTCGTTCCACGTCATCGTTAAAATTCAAGCCAGTAATTCCAAACCTTCAATTAATTTTAAGTTGGCTATATTCACGCTAATAGACTCGTGCGTATTCAATATTTCTCGATAACGGTTTCCCCACATCAAAAATGCCCTGCAGATATGAAAAAAAAAAACCAGAAAAAGCCTACAGCGAGCAAATTTCGTGATATAAATGACAGAATGGGAGCAGTTGCACGAAGCCCCTTAACCGCCAGGAGGCGATTAAGCCATGCCATTCAACAATCATTCGACAAATATATAAAAAGTACCAGTTAAAGTACCACACAAAAATATGTCCAATATAACAAAAAAATCTAGTGATTGCATTTTATGTTTCACTACATAAATATATACATGATGATTAACAAGTACATCCATTGCTTTTCCAGCAATGATAAAGATCACGGTTTTTTACAAAAAGATGATGGAATTTTTAAGTTCTCAAAGAACTCAGTAGCTACCAAGATTTCCTTATTATGGTTCGAGTTTAATATTTGTAAGCCCTGCACCCTACATTCTTCTTAATTAAAACGCGGCACAAATATGTCTGTATTCCTCCATTTGGCATAATGACTAAATTAGAATTCAGAAGCAGCTGTCAGCAAAAGTAAAGACGTTTTATACCAATACAGACCCGATTAACCGATTCTGCGCAAGAGATAAGACGTTGCAATGAACAGAATTTAGCCTTCATGTCAAAGCTTCGAAATATTATGGTAACATTTTTGAATAAGCCCACTCTGATTACACTAGGCGTGGTGACCAGCCATTAATAACCGATCCTAGAACACAACATTACCAGCTGAACATTATGGACGTCAAACCATAATTCTGCTCGGAATATTAATTTGAAGCAACGAAAAACAGGCATGAATTTACCATCTATTGGACTCCCAAGCCACGCATAAGCGGAAGGCATTACTTAGTTCCATCCATTTAGAATAGTGGTTATATATATAGCAGCTGTTGCCATTGGTACACGATGGGACGATGCAAACCAGGGTTGCCTACTAACGCAATCTGACAGAATAACATTAGCTGCGGAAAAATGCGTGCTATATATTTCTGGGAAAAATTATTTTTCTAAATTAAAAACACAATGTCCTTCTAGAAGTTCTTTCATCATGACTCCTCCTCTTTAGTGGGAGGGGATTTTGAAAACCAGTCTTTACCTTGAAATTCCTGTCTCCATCATCAACTAATGGTAATAAAATAAATACATTATGCTGTTCAAGACAACTATAATTAAAACTATCTCCAAAACATCGCTGTATGATAGTGGTTGAAATTTGCGTGATATTAAAAAAAAGTAGTAAGCTATAGCACACGTTGATCTATATTACAGGGATATGAAGTGCTATTTATCATTATGCCATAGAAGCAATTGATAATTTCCTTATATGACGGTCATTCTTAAGTATTATTTCCCAATTTAACATCAGTATATCCCCCCATCCCTTACAATGTTTAAAATTAAAATTAAAAAAACCAACAACGCCTCAAAAGAAGGTACAGGCAGTTTTAAAAATGTTTAATTACATTTTGTTTTATGGCTTCGAGCGTGTATACAATTGGGTGATTATTAGTTTAATGAATGCCTGTATGTTTCATGAATTCCAAAACAGGGTTGCTGCATTGAATAACGCATTAATACACGTCTACTTTGAATGTTTATAGACGTATTAATTACATTTAATTCAACTTCGTGCCCTTCGAAAAGTGCATGACCCAATTTCGTTAATGTCAGAGTACAAAGATAAATCAATGCCAAATAGTACTTGAAAACACGCTTGAATCTATTTTCCAAAAGAAATACTATTCAAGTTTAGGGTAAAGACATTTCAAATGGTACTCAAAGTTGGCTCCAATAACTGACGTTCATGTCGCATTTAAGTGTTTTCCACGTTTATTATTTTTTGTATACTCGTTTGCACAAGTACTCAAAGCTATAATAAATGCGCTTCATAAACTGTATTATTAAGCTTATTATAAACGCATAAACTATTATCCGGTGGCACATAGTCAGCTAGCGCCCGAATTTAATTGTAATGTTGACTTCCTTCTCTGTAATTAAATAAAATGTTAAGAGACAGCAGCGACTATCAAGCTGTTTAACTGGGTATAAACAAACTTTGGCTTGAGAGGAGGGTGGCCACATGGCGCACAGATCTGCAGAAAGTCTTTGGCAACATCATCAAAGGAAGTGAAATTGTGCAGCGTGTCTCACGAAGCAACAGGGGTTGTTCGTGAATCTGTTTCAAAGTTATAAGATGGCCGTCAAAACTGATCAGCAAAGCCTCGTACCTTAAATGTGTTTGAACCCTACAGTCCGTTGATTTTCACTTCATAAATAAAGAATCAAAGATGTTCATAAAATAAAGCCTGCATACAATGTATAAGCTTAAAGCTAGAGCCTAGAGGTGCCATAGGTTTCCAGTGCTTGATCAACATTGCTTATAATATTGGATACATGGTAATGCTCAAACAATATGACATCTAATTCTACACATAACACGGAACCGGGAACGCTAAACATGAGTTCCAAAAAAACACCCACACGCATTACTGATTTAAATTCAATCTCTAGGCATTAATCTGCCCAAAGCATACCCAAGCTATCAGATTTCTGTGGGAAACTACAGGACTTGTTTGCCCATGCTCTGAGCTTATAATAAAAGAAATGCTTATCAAGCTTATAATTTTTTTGCTTCTATTCTTCGATGCGCATGTAAATTCGCTAACAGCTGCAACTGCATACCACTAGAGGAGCTGACAAACATTCAATCCTTACGGATGAATTGAAAACCCATGACGTTAATTTACGAAATGTCATTACAGATTAGATCTTTATTTCCAAAGCTTTCGCGCGTTTTGCTAGAACACTAATATTGTTTGCTTTTATTTTGGATTTTAAAAATGTTTGATAAACAAAGTAATCACTGCAGCACTTGCAACTCCCACATGCTTAATAATTCGATAAGTTTAAGATAAGAAATAGCGAACCTTTGCAATAAATTATTGCGACAGCAAATAGCATCATGGGATTTGTATTATTGCAATTGACAGCATGAAAAGAAGAGTTGTAATGAGAAAAGTTTTAATAAGCCCGTTCTTATACATGGCATAAGGATAGTCCATGCTGGCTCTTGGCAGCAACAGCCAAATTACTGCATTATTCATCATGCTCACCAGATGATGTCCAGATGTAATATGTTTGAAGGTCAGCAATCGATGTGATTCATTGTCACGATGTAACGTTGCACTTGGCACCAAGTTATGATAGGTTACAAACAAATTTTGCAAATCTTTATTACCGTATTGCCACTCAACTTCTGCTTCAATTAGGCATTCCCTGAAAGGGTTTCCAGCCACTTCATCAGAATTTTATGCGTTGAAGAATCGCCAGCCTGCCCAATAAACAAAGTTATTACCAGGTATGCCTTTCACCTACACGAGTAAGACTACCTGACATTAAACGCCTCTTTTTGTGGCTAAGCTCAAATTGTTTAAATGACTAATAGGCCTATTTAATTCGTGGACGTTGGCATTTCTAAGTTGGTCTACGTAGTAACGCCCACAGACTGCAAATTTGTTTTAACACAGCATGGGCGAGCATGGGCGTTAGTGAATTTTGTGTAATCGAAACCATTGATAGTTTTCATTTTTCCTCCGTTTTTAGCAATATTTCGTGATATCACTGATCAGAAGAAGTGAAATTATTTCTCACAATCTGTCAAGGTTGGGAATTTAATTATTTTTTAAATAAAACGTAAGTTATGAATGCTCATCCGTGGTTTTCCGTTGCTATGTGTACTAACCAAAGCAACTTCATTGTTTCTTAATTGCTCTGCTAAAACTAATCGATTAAGTTCTTTTTGGGAGAACAGAGCATTTTGTTACGCCTAATTAGTTTTCATTAAACTGGAAACACAGCCATGCACGTCGAATATGCCATATCGGTTTGCTTCCGTTCTTTGTATTATGCATCTCAAACGTCGCAAGGAAATTAAAAATAGCTACTTGACATTATACAGAACACAATAAATCTAGCGTACCATTCGCTACAATGTATATGTATTTCCTTATGAAAACGAAACTAATTGCTTAATCAGCTGGTTAGTGCTCATTCGATTTTGTGAAAATTAATTTTTTAGTGACCAAACCTCAAATATGTCACCATATATATATATAACGAATTAACAAATTAAAAAACTATCTGAAGGTGAATAACGTTACTTTTATGCTCTGATCACACCTGTTGTGCCAATCAACATGTATAATCCAGCGTTTGATATTGTTAGCGAATCAATTTCTGTCTCAAAATCGGATATGCATTCTCGACTCCTTCAAACACCTTCCCGGGAATTGGCTGGCATAAATCTATTTTCACACGTGGATGTTTAACAAAATGTGCTTTTGAACTCCGATGACCCCCAATTGAAACCATAAACATTTTGAGAGCGAGCAAGTACTCGCTATTTGGAAAACAGAACCAAACACCATGTCGTGAACATGGGCATATAACCAGCTCACTTCTCAGATTAAGTAGGATAGGCCATAAACGACTTTATGTTCGTGATACATGTACAAGCTCGCGCCCCAAGCCCTTGATGTTCCTTAAAATAAGTGCAGCATTGCAGTATTATCACCAAGATTTCAAGTACCGTCTGCGCTCTTTTGAAAACCTGAAAAGACACATGGCCAACTTTACCTACAGGTAGGAAAAATAAATAAAAGAAATAAAAAACGCGGCCAGATAAAGGGATAGGTTTTTGTATCCCAGAATTCTGAGGAACTCTTTTCAGCTAGACGACAGTCGCATAAAAAATAAAATATGCATCGACACGCCTAAAACCTGATGTGGTCAGATATCTGAATTATCCCGGAGAAGCATGGGCGGATTTACGCTCAGATAATCTGGGCAGCTGTCTTGGCGACAATATTTTTAGGAAAAAAAATTTTTCAAGAGAAAAAGTAAACAGGAGGAGATCGATAAACTAAAGTTACTAAACCATTCAAAATGGTTCATCCCAAGTCAAAGTAATGAGTGCCTTCCCAAGGGAAATCAAACCGAAAATGCAACTGATGGCCCCCAAATGACAGGGTCGCTGGTATTTTGATAGAAAACAACAAAATAGGCTACCTACACAGATACTTCAAAAACCCGCAACATTTGTAACTTATTCAAATAAATAAAACGATTACGGCGTGGGGCTCTGTAGTATTTTAATGCTTCAGAAAAGTTCACTAAATTACTGGTTTTAATGTGAATTTTTCAGGGCTTACAGCGTGCGATGCTCTTTAATTTACAGGATGAATTTTCAAAGATGATGATCAGTGGTTGACTTTTCTTTCTTGAAATAGTCTATCGCCTATGACAAATCAGTTATCAACTAAATATTCAGTTAATCAACTAAATATTTCTTTCTTATAAATTTCGTAAACTTTCGCCCACGATAAAAAAGGGCGGAAAATCTCAAGTTCGTCTATGCAGGAAAGGGTTTTAAAAAACGTGATCAACACGTAATATCCAGGAAACGATCGGATATGCAACAAAAAATCACAAGAATGCACTTATAAATTACTCAAGTCGTGCTAAACAGGTGGTACCCCAATTAAAGCACCGGATGACTACATTTACCACTCATATTTCCACGTTAGCTCATTTCTAAGCGTGATCCAACGCAGGTAAATATATTTATTTACGATTTGTCAGCTTCAGGAAATTACACATACCACTATAGCTTATTCAATCAATGGCAACCATGTCAGTCATTTTATCAAGTTGCCCGGAAATGCATACGAGCCCATAGGCCTATCAATTCGCACCTAAACTTAAAAACGAAGGTATCTTATCCTGAATAATCCTACTGTACAGAGATATCGATTTCGTCTACCAAACCATCAGGACGAAAACGCATATCTCTTAAAGTCAAGGCATGTATAAAATAAATATTTACTGTTACACTTGGCTACGAAAGGTAATTTAGCGTCTAAACGTTATGAGGGGTTTGCCAGCACCGAAACAAAACCGGAAGATTACTTTAGTGAACTCTTATGAACTTGTTTGTATTACTTTAGTGGTCAATCGCATCACTCTGATTTCAAATTCAAACTTAAAACAAATTGCTGAATTGCTAAAATATTGCATGGAGAACTGGAACACTTCTCAGCTTCATAATTGTCATTTATTTTGAGTTGCTGAATTGCTAAAATATTGCATGGAGAACTGGAACACTTCTCAGCTTCATAATTGTCATTTATTTTGAAAACGTTTTTTTTTTTAGAAATGGAAAAAATTGATTACGAAAATTTTAAAATTACCAGCAAGGAAACTTAACAATGTTCTTTTAAATTTTTTTAGAGTTAACTAATTTAATCACTCTGTATAGAAGAACATCAAAATGTCATCAGAAACTCAGTAAAATGAGCAACGTTTCAAACACCCATGAATCAACAATGCGACAAGACGAATTTTAGATAATGATTAATGAATAGGCCTATTTTGCATTTGATCACTTGTATGCAAATGAAAACGTGTATTGCAAGATGACAATCACCCAGATTTCAAATCAAGCTAGGAACAAACTGCCTATTGATGAAATACTCAATGCAGAACTGGGGCACGTCTCACTTTTATCCTTTATCTCTTTAGGAACTTTAATCATCAACACGGAATAATTAAAATTGAGAAATTTGTTTTAGAAATGGAAAAACAATGGCTCAAGAAATTACGAAATGATCAGCAAATAAGTTGAAAATATATTTTTTTTTCTCCAAAAATATCTAATTCGGCCACTTTGCAAAGAAGAACATCAGATTAGCCTAAGCAATCTGAAGCGTATCAGAATGTCATCTGAAACTCGATATTTTAAAACAAGCAACGTTCCAACCACCCAATCAACAAATGTGACAAGCTAAAATTGAAATGTGAATTACTTGTTCACAAATACAGACGTGTATTGAAAGATTAGAATTTAACACGAATGATTCCAACAGCTTTAAGACGGCCGAGGGGGGTGGAAGAACTATTAAAACGGGTGTCTTTAGTTCGCAAAAGTATTCTTGGCAAACTCCAACAAATTCTCAAACTAAAGATGCAGAATTCCGGGCGGGTCTCAATCCCTTCAGTCGCAGTTAAACCCCTTCAGTCCGCGCCGTAGTTTCAGTTTCAAGAGCCCCACCCTGCGCCAGGTAGAAACACCCCGGGGGCAAAACCAAGACGAGCCCCCAAATCCCCACCACCATTCAAAATCCCCAGGGCCCAGCGCATCCTGAAACTGCAACCATGGCAAAAGATCCCATTCCCGTAGCACTCCTGGCATTCGATTTCTCAATAAGCCTGCTTTTAAACTGCGATGTTTCAAGGGAGAAAAAAAACACCACCGAGGTTGACATACGCAGTTTTTGCGCTGCCTCTCAGCCCCAGCCAAGTCTATGTACCAACACGAAAAAAAAACTTTGAACTTCGCAGAGTTTCTCCACCTGCTACACATTGGAAAAAAAGTTTGAACCACTTACTGTTTGCCCATGTTCCTCGCGATATAGTTCCTAATCGAAGTAGGAATCGGAATATCCCGCAGTTAGCAAGTTTTCGTGCACAAAATACCGCCTCAAATCCTCGAGCAACGACGACACCAACAGCACCACTCACGAATTCCCATTGACAGACACGAATCTGCCGTGGGACGGACACCTTGGGACGGAGGGGGAACCCACACTCCGCCACAGCGCTGATTGGAGCAGCACCGGCCACGTGACCGCTAGCCTTAACGCAGGCGCCGTCAATCATTGTCCGTCGGGTGCTAGTCGGGGGGGGTCAATCAAGAATTCACTACTTCGCTGTTATAGCCTGACTGAAAACTTTCCTCGATTTTATCAGAAATGTTTATAGCATAAAATGGAAACAAAATAAGCAATCACTGGCATTTATATTATTTCAAAAGTTGAAAATGTGTGCTAAGGGCAGGGGATGGGAATCCCCGATTACTAACTTCTGTTATCACAGAGGTGTTGAAGGGTTTTAGGTCGTGTTAAACTATTGTTTTAAAACAATCACGAAAGCACAATGTCATGCAAACATTTCCAATATGTTTTTAAAGAATGTTGCGCATGGCGTTCCTTCCATTATTAATGCATGCAAACAATCTTTTTTTATTGGAAAGTAAGCTTGAAATCCATATCGTTTGTGAGCAGCTTTTCTGAAAATGTTGCATTTAGTGTTTCCTCTATTTGATGTCCCCTGTACTTACAGGTTTCTCACCACAATTAAATTCTTAACTTCCCTGACTTTTACAGGGTGTTGGAAAGTTGTCCCTGGCTTTATCAAAAATGTTTATATATTATTTAAATAGTTCAAAGAGCGTGCTTTGGGAAATAGGTGAAGTGTGAAGTGTGACTAGATACGCCCTTTTTTGAGAAGTATCATAAAAAATCATTTCAGAGCATGGGAATTTAAGGCTGACATTTTAGTTGACGAAAACTTCCCTGACTTTTGCATTAAATTTGACATTCCTCTGACTCTACCCTGATATTTCCAGGTTATTCCAACTTCCCTGGCAATTCCAGGTCAGCGGGAACCTTGACTTATTCTGTTCTATTTTTTTAAATGTACCTCTCGACCTTACTTGAACATTAAAATTGAGACGTTTTTACGGTAAACTGAAAATCCATCATTTCCAGTCTCTTTAATTACATGTAGAATTACATTTATTTCTAAACAATTTTTTATGGAAAGTAAGCCACAATCCATAGAAAATAAATACATATAAAAGCAGCCTTAAATCTTGGAGAGGCATCAACGGGTATAGTTGAATTATTATTGACACTACACTGTATCTGTTCCAATTATCTAGTGTAAACTATACTATTTGCTTTATTTGTGGGGGAGGAGAGGACAAGAAGGCTAGGAAACAAATTTTGAACTCGGTATACAAAAAATCGGACGAACTTTTCTATGGCCCGGTGTTTAATTTATTAGTAAAATTTGAGTAGTAAACTGTATTTTAAATTCAGCGATGTATTTTTAATAAAAATTTCGCCTACGGAGTTCCTTGAATGAAATCCAATTTCTTAAGGAAATGTCAACTAAAATCCAACATTTGTAATCAGGTTCTTATTTCTCAAAATGTTCGCCTTCGGCGTGTGTTTCGCCATTAATGTTTGCATACAAATATTGATAAATAATAGGGAGGGATAAATAAGAGGGAGGGAATTGGGTGAAAGCAACTACCTCTACATGTACCTCTACCCCTATGCCAGTAGTAATGTAGTAGTAAATTATATTATTTTTCAATGATTTTACCTCGGTCTAAGTACGAATTAATCAATCCAATTAAATCCGCGACATTAGATCAACAATTTTGCACACACTTAGCATACACTTTAGCAGTTGTATGGTATAATGTAAATGTGTGTTGAAATATTTTTTTAAAGAAAATGCACACTTTTGGTATTGGAATAAATTTAACGGGTAGTTCTTCTAAAAAAGAATTTGAAATGTAATTGACATTTCGAGATTCCGCAGACAGCCACAACAAGAAATGTCTGAGACGCTGTTGTCAAGGTGTCAGTATTTGACAGTGACACGATAATTAAACAAATCAATAGTGCTTAAGTGCATATTGAAAATAAAAACGAAGCAGGTCACGGAAAACTGTTTCTTATAGACATACATGTATCAGAAATTTAATTTGATATAGGGTGTGTTGGTTTTTTTATTGTGGAAATAATTTCCTGTTCTTAAACAAAAATCGCACGCGTCTGCGTGCTTTGAATTACCATGCTATTGCAACTGTGCTAAATTTATATCTTAAAAATACTATACACACGATGTATGCTAATTAAGCGGTTTCAATTAGGTGAAGGCCATACAAAGGGAAGTTTTGTGGTCATCGAAAGACCGATAACGACCAACAGCAATAATTTGTAAATCAGACAATTATACCTGTATTTCTTTCTTTGTATGCCTTTTCAACATTGATCTGCATGAAGACATGCCTTTCATTTAAAAGAAAACACCATAAACATCACACCCTTCTTTCCTAAGATAATACATGAAGTTTTACAGTATCATCATTCGTATATCCCCCTTTCAAGATAAATTTTGGACATCTAAAGACAGGTAATGAGAAGCTGACAGATACAAACCCAGCTCTGCCTGTCCTTATGCATACGTTCAAAGTTCACCTTCATCATGTAATATGGTAATAATTACAGTGAAATGATACATGAACCTGTAGACTCAAATTTGCAGAGAGAATTAGTTGTAGGCTTATCAAAGTGCAATATCAATATGTCATCTCTAGAATAAAAGTTTCATACGTGTTTCAAAATTCATTTTAAACTCAAACATAGTCTATGATCTTTTGGGAAGCCTTTAAAGTTCTGCACGGGCCCTGCCAAAAGCGTCAACTAACTTGAGAGCTACAAGGACTATAAACTACCTCATTTGAGCACCTCAGGATTCGGATTCTATAATCTAGGAATTAACATCATTTAACTTTCAGAAAAAGCGACTTCCGGACACGGTGAACGACCAACAGAACATACAGTGTTAACATCATTTAAAAAATGCTAACATACTAAACTAAATACTAAACTTTATTCAATAAGTGCTGCCGCCTGGCGTCGATCACACTCTATTGACCCCACATGATTAGCTGTCATTATCAACAATTTCTGAATCAGTACACAGCATCAGTACATGTATATTGATGGTGCAATGTCATTACAATATATTTTCAAAACTAAGTTTCATCGAGCGGCAAGCCTCCATAATTTAACTTTAGTCCAAGGACTAGCGTCGGCCACGACTAATGAGTTAAAATTATATCGCTCTTCAGCAAGGTCAGTTCAATTATTTCAGCTGATGCATTATTTCTTCGCATGGTTTGAAAAGCCCTCTCCAACAATGTTTTTTTTTTCTATTTTGACTTTCGAGCGTCTGGCAACCGGCAAGGGTGGCGCCCTCGGTTGGCAGTTAGTGTGGCGCAAATTTTAAAAAGAAGAGCATGCAGTCCAGAGGTGATGAAATTAATTGGGGAAACTAATTGTGCAACTCTGCAGTTGGACTCTGAAAAGTCTTCGAAGATATTGAGGAAATGTGTTTACTAATGACTAATGATAAATTATTTGCAATTCTGTCAAGTCAAGAGCTGTCAAGAGGCTGCTATGCATGCATGAAACCCTGGAGTCCCACACACGAAGTTGTCCAAAGTTAAACTTGGGGATATCTAATCTCATTAGTGACTTAAGTTTACATTAAACAATCATCTCAGGGTACTTAGCAACGAGCGCACCAGATTTTATTTTCGTAGCCTAAATTAACCATAACATTGAACGCATTTACCATTACAATTATAATAACTTGTTGTAACTGCCGATGAAGATATAGTTGTTCAAGGAGCTGAGAAGGCCATTCGTCCAATTTCATGATATGTGCAGAATAATTAATGCAACAAAAAGGACTAAGCATTTGAGTTTTAAATAGTTCTTTTAAAGAGCATGATGCGTACTGCATTAAGGTCAGCGACATACACAGGTGCAGAAATATGTAAATCCGTCGGTCTGATTCCGTGACTTTCCGTCATCATCAATAATAACAACGGCATGCAAAATATTTGGGGTTTGGATATCATGACTTTTCAGCATCGTGCAATGTTTTTGATGTTAGGATAATTGAAAGCTGCACTCAAATGCCCGACCCTAAAGGATGCCAACTACGCAAAAATTGACAGCTTTTTACTTCAAATGATTGTTATAATTTCTAAATTTAGTTTTTCCATTTAAATTTAAATTTTCCCAAATTTAGTATCTCAACTTAAAAAAACGTCCCCCAACTTCAAACTATGTACTCCAACTTAAAAAAGCTATCCCAACTTAAAAACTGTACCTTTATTTAAAAGAACTATTTCAACTTAAAAAAATAGACTTCAACTTACAAAAAACGTATCCAAACAAAAAATGTATCTTTACTTAAAAAAATGTATCCCAACTTAAAAAAAGCATCTCAACTTACAAGACGTATCTCAATTTAAAAAAATGTACTCCAACTATAATACTTTTTATACTATATATAGACCAGTTAGACTATACATAGTCTGTGTGATTTTTTTATCATTTTAAAATGTCCCTTTATCTACACAACTTGACTGAAAAAAACCCCGTTGATTCCGGTGGTCGCATCACGTGTTTTTTTTCATTCAATTTTTTTTTATAAATACCTAGGGCATTTTCAAATTATAAAAAAATAACTCGAACTAGTGGACGACCAATTCTGCACTGGAAAAAAGGTAATATTATTGCTAAATTTATTTTCAAGAATATATATATTTAAGTTTGTTTAATTTTGCTCAAAGATAAAGGGACGATTTTAAATTATAAAAAATATGCAGACTATAGTGGGGAAACTATACATGGGGAGGTGGGCTGGGGGGATAAGTAAAAGAAATTAGAAATGATAACAATCATTGAAAGCAAAAATATGCAATTGTTTTGCATGGTGGGCATCCTATTGGTTGAGAATAAACTAAAAGTCGCATGCAAAAACATTACAGTGTACTTACAAAGTGTTGTACGCTGGTGGGATCTGCGGTGGTGTCGGTTGTTCCCCTTTAGGCGGTAGAGGGGGCTCCGGGACATGATTTTGATTATCTCCATTGGCTTCCGGTGGCGGAGGCGGAGGCAACGGAGGCGGGGGTGTCGATTCCTTTTCAGCGAGGGCACTAAAAACGAAATGAAAACGGACATAAATCTTAATATATCTTTGGCATTTCGAGCTCGCTCAACCCGTGTTGCATTGAATTTTAATTAACAGATATGTCTCCAAATATATCTCAATCGCAGAAATGGAGTCAAGAAGCTCACAGCCCTCACCCTAGTTCAGTGTGGAAGTTCATGTTGTTGTTGCCTTATGTACACATACAGTTGCACAACGGTTGGCAGACGCAGGCGAAATTTCATTACATCTGTTTTTGGTGCAATATATTTCTCAGTAACAACTCGTTCCGATGGGAAAGCAGTGCAGCTTGAGCGCATAATCATATGTCAACTCAAACAGTTTTATGACTGATTGACAGATGGAAAAGATGTGTTCTTTTTACCAATGCATGTAGGCCTACACGTACTTCAACCATTTTCGTGAGACGGAATGGAGATGCTAATATGACGATCATCCCTTCCTCAATTTTGAAGATTTCATCCAGTATTCGAGCTTTACTTTCTAAATACTTTGTTTGAAATGTAGGCTACTAGTTCATATTACTGTATCAGGTTTCTAAATTTTAACTTAAAAATTGTGGAGGCTTCTTACAGGATTTAAATGGAAAATATGGACTACTGCACTCTCATAACGGATATAAAAATACAATGCTATACTTGCAGTTTTTAATAGTTTCGCAAAATTGTTTGTTTTAGAATGTTTTTGTATCTCGTAATAATGTTTACGAGAAATGCTGTACATGAATATAAGCTATCCATGAACGTATTCCGAAGGACAACCAAACAGTCTTCAATGTACACATGTATGCATTTAACAAGAGTTTCTATTTCCCATGTATTAACATTGGCAAAGTAATTTTTAATCTGACATCATAAGTTATAGCAATACGTTTCAAAATAAACATTTTAATAACATTTAACCAAGATTATTCCTTCATTTATGCTCAACTATGGGACTGCATGCATCGCAATGACAGCAGCATATGATCGCATTAATTCCCTCAAATTTGCATTTTATTTATTGAATAATTTTACAGAATACGTTTTATTCAGACTTATTTCTAAACACCTCCACTGATCTCACACGAGATTCGAGTGGTTTAGCAACCATAAAACGTATTGAGCCGTGCGATCTGAGACAATAAACACGATTCCAAACACACAATCCCCACTTTTTTGACCCAGAGAGCATCCCTCGCAGTATTTCATACAGGTCTCGCTCTAAATTTTCTGCAGAGCACAATTGTCTATTTTTAAAAAGCGGAGTGCTGTTGTCAGAGATGGCGAATGTAGGCTATATCTGGGTGGCAAGTGTGCAGACTCATCGCCAGGACGCCATGGACGATACGCGTCTGTGACTTACAATAAGTAAGCCAGAAAAGTTATTTACAATAGCGCTTGGCCTGGCGCACGTGCTTCTGGGAGAAAACAACATGTGGAAATAAGAACCAAGTTCAGATCGACTTAGTGCGCGTGGATATTAATCCACGAAAGATCCTCCTCAGTCCACAACCATCCGTGCATTGTAATTTCATCAGAATAAACAAGCCCGAGCTATTTCGGACCACTCCTGCGACTTAATTTCTCTCAAAAAGCCAAACAGGAAAGATTCGAATTGCAAAATGACGTCACAGAGCTATTGTAGGAAATAGGCTGCGTGGTTTTCGTTTACATGTACTTTTACGAGCATTTGCTTACTAACTCACAAACGTATAAGCTTCAATTTTTCTTCAAGTGCAAGGAAAAACTGCACTCGTTTCATCACTTCAACACACTATGCACGAACGTACTCATTAAATTTTTCGACTTCATTTTGAAGGCGTAAATAATTTCATATCTAGGTAAACATGCATGCCAGCGCTGACTGCTCAATGGAAATCCACGTATTAATGGAGGGCTTGATCCCTCAATAAAGCAAATGAAAGAACTCAATAACATGCATGGCCTACATGTGCAAAGGTCTGCATCAGAGAAAATTCGGATTATGATTCCTACTTATCGAATGTACAATTTCATATTACAGTATTTTGTGCTGAAAAAAAACCGAATGAAATACGTGACTTGGCTGTCAAGAAATAAAAAAAAAGATATTCCCGCTTTCCTAATTACTTGATTTTTATAAAAGGCAAACCAGTCGAGTTTGCCAGCGGGTTTCTCGGGCGCATTTCTAAGGCAGCACCGCGTGAAGTAGATAAGTTTTCGAAAGTATCGAAAAAGAGTACCGTATCGAGGCACAATACACAGTAAGTAATTCCTGACGAGAACTGGGGAACAAAATAATGCACGAACCGACAATTAACGATCAGGCTTCAAGAATAACTAAAGATGATCATGCAAAAGCTGCGACCCAAATGCGGACTGTGGGCTACAAAGCGTATTAATTTGACCAATAACAAAATAGTGCAGTTTATGATGTTTTTGTGCCTTACAAACAATTGCGTCCATTGATGGCAAACCAATTTAGCTATAGCGGCGCGGCGCCGCCGGCACCCCTGGCGGGTGAATTTACAATAGCAAGAATATTGCGAAAATATTTTGCATTCTTGGTACATTTCATGGAAATTCCTGCATAAAACATATTTTGAGGCAAATGAATGCAACTACATGTACATACAAGTGTAATTTGCTGCAACATATAGTTCACTTTTGAATTCAAATTCTTCTTTAGAACTTAACAATGCAGGCAAATTTGAACAGAACAATAGCGGATAGAAGGTTTAAAATGAGAAATTAAGTGGAGAATATGTTAACCATAAACCAATAATTGGCGAATTCTGAGAGGAAATTATATGTATTTTAAAGCTAGCTTCCAATGAAATAATGGTAAATTTTATTTTTACACTGCTGATTCAAAATGCTGTCAAGGATTGTGTAAAATGTACATTTATGTGAAGTTTCAACGCAATGCGGAAGGAATAATCGTTTTCGCTTTCATTGTTTTCTCCAGAAAACGTTTAATTGCGATATCGAGAATTCCCAATCGATATTTATTCATTTTATTACGCTTAATCCCCATTAAACAAGAGCCAAAAGGCGAAACAGTAATTAGCACAAAGTTTATTGTGGAATGGAGATGTAAAAATATAGCATAGTCCAGATTTTTCCAGTTCCATATTTGGGAAATGATAAGTTGTAAAATTGCGTAGTTTACAGCTATTCTGCATTTTCAGTTGTTCCACATATTTGCCAGCAATTCCCTCAAGCAATTTCCGCAACTTCACTATGAAAAAAACAATTTAATTAAAATGTTGACAGTTTAAAACAGATTCTGCCAAGAAACGCATAAAGTTTAATTGGCATTAGTGAAACTTGTTTCCAAGATTCATCGCGATTTTTTTGGAAGTTAATTATATCTGCAATGTTCCCGAGTCTTAATGAGCCCTCTAAGGAAATTGAAATTTGAATACGAGCATTACAAAACTTTCTTCGCATTTCCATGAATGAAGGAACGATTTTGCTGTATTCTCAGGTTTCAGGTTGAAGACCCTCGTTAAATGAGACATGAATGCGAGGATCTGTCTGACGGTCTGACCCAGCCAACTCCTACATGGACTGGGCTCTTTCGTTCCTCGAGCAGTGGCATTTTTTTCCCTTACTAATAGACTAACGTTAATTTTGGATAACTTACATCGCAAATAAACAACCATTTCTCTACTTTAATTGACGAGTTAAGTGCCAACCAAAAAACCCGATATATTTGTGACTACCCTGGTGGAATGATCAGTTTACCCTATATCAGTACTTCATTGCAGTAGATATCAGTACAAATACCACTAAGCATATTGATATCAGTAGGGCAAAAAAAACTGTAACTATATACATGCATAGTGATATCACTGTCAAATTATCATAGAAATTTCACTAAGCATACTGATGTCGGTAGTCTAAAAATAACTATACAGACCTATAGTGATATCAATATAGAATCATATACTGATCTTTTCACTGGGTAGCAAGATCATTTTCCAGGTTTGCAGTAAGCCCGTTTTTTCTAACAGTTATTAATGACGTTAGATACGAAAAACATTTTCCTAACCTTCACTTAACATTTGTAGAAATCATTTTTCATTGGCTCAAGTTTCATTGGTTTTTATTTTGAAAACTCACATGATGTAGGCCTACATGCATTCATTTCAAGTAATTCACACTTGTTTGTGCATTCTTTTATGGTGTGAATATTCCTAGCTTTTTACATGCATCATTTTTCCAAAACGAGGAAGCACACGTACTTGCTTAGGGCCTGCATGCTCTGCTCGTGTAATCATCAAAACCCATAATTAAAAGTTCCTCATTGTGTAGCCCGATTACAGAACTAATTGAACAGTTAGTTCGATCTGTAAGCAAAGCACGATTTCGATACGATTTCCCGTGCTAAGCCGAAACAAAACACGTTTGCCTACCTGCGCAGTTCCCCAATGCCAGCAAAGTTCTCTCATTAACGTTTGTCAAGTAGAACGGTAATATAGAAAATAAATAATATAAATTGTGTGTCTAACATGTTTGCTGTGGACCAAGGCACCGGCCCGGGCATAGGCTCGATTTCCATGCTAATTGGATGCAAATTGAAATTCGTTAAAAATTCAAGTGCGGAGCAATGTCATTTTTCACTATCAACACGTACGCGTTGCACAACCTTGAATTTACAGATATTCCCTGACATGCTACACCTGTCGAATTCTCAAAGCCACTGACATTTTCAAGAACAATCAAATCTCAAAGAGTGGCGAAATTATTCTCAAAGACGCTGACGAATTCTCAACAGACACTCTTAATTCGCAAAACACTGCCAAATTCTCAAAGACACTGTCGAATTCTCAAAAGCTGTTACAGTCGAGTTCTAAATATAAATATAATTCAAAAGATTCAAAGATAAATGGAATTCTCAAAAATTGTTACAGTCGAATTCCCAAAGACACTGTCACATTCTCAAAATCCAACAAAATGTTTCCCACTTAAACGGTAAACCCTTTGCCTCGACATCCCCCCGCCCTGACTCCTAAAATCCACAAACTTAATTGCGCGAAAGCAATGCATATTTGCCACCGGCAAAACATGCAAAACCAGTCGCCGAGCATGCAGATTGCAGACAGGGTTGCAAAAACGCGACAAATTTGCATGAAACACTTACTTTCCTAGCTTGTCTCCTTCAGCGTCGCACATTGCAAAACCGGTGGCTTTCCGGAAGAAAAAAAAAGGACTTTAATTCCAGCCTTCTATCCCAGAAACGGAAATCTTCCGTCGGCCGTGTATCTCCTTTCGGTGTTTAGAACGAATCTGGGCTGGAAACGCGCACGGTCAGCAACGTGACATCCTCCGAAGAACTTTCAACGCAGAGTGAAGTGGATCAAGCAGCATCACTGATGATCAAATGCAGATGGCGCGCAAAAAGAAAATCATAACGAAAAAAAAAAGAACCGACTTTCACACCGATAAGTAGATGTTGATTCGATTTCGAGTTTACTTCAATTCGGCTGAAATGCTGAGGATGACATTGGGCAGACGTGCGGCGAGACACTAGCTAAAATAAAATGCAAGGAAAAACTTTGCTCCAGGGTGCATCAGCCAGAAGCAAAGCCAGACATGAGGAGGGACCTAGTTTTTCTGGAAACTAACTGGCTGGAAGTCGGCCAACTTTCGAAGATTTACTTTCCCATAAAAACGCTCCTCAGCAGGCCTAGTCGCTTAAATAATACGCGGATCTAATGGGAAAATGGAATCTCGAGGGAGATTCGCAGCGCATCTCAAGATGGCGGAAGTGATGCGTTTTGCAAGCCCGGGGAGTTGGGATCAAATGATGAGAGCTCTGTTTATTTGTAAACAGGAAACGAAGCGTCGTGGACACGTACATGTAGCCTAGATCTTCCCATTTCTGATTCGTCTGAAATTTTGGTTTTGATTCGGTTAGTTCGTGAATTCTTTGATGTGACGTTTTAGAAACGGAACTTGAGGCCCTGTAGTTTGTAGAAAATTGAAAATGTGCATTTATCACCTCCGACTCATGTGCGGTATCTCAGTTGAGACAGAACGAGAACCAATGCAAATATTCGTGGAGATGCAACTGAAGAGAGCATCTGAAGATGACCAGGATTGGGGGAAAACTTTGAGTGAATGCAGTGATAAAAATCGCTATTTATGAATAGCATAAAACTGAATTCAACGAAATGAAAAAATGAAGATTTGACACTAAATAAGTTCTTTATGTAGACCATCACTAGTCAGGGTTAATCTCACCGAAATTAAATTCTCAACTTTCCTGCCTTTTCCAGGTTTTTGGATAAATTTCCCTGACTGAGAAAAACGTTTAAAGAATAAAATGGAAACAAAATGTACCAGTTACTGATAACTTTATTTATTATTTCGAAAACTTAAAAGTGGGCTATGGGAAAAAGGGGAATTCCCTATTATTTCATAAATGTTACTATACCCTTTTTGAGTAGAGCAATAAACAATTAATCATGTGATTCTATGGATATTTAAGACTGGCATTTTACCTGATAAACACCTTTCCTGACCTTTGAATGAAAATTTGAAATTTTCCTGACTTTTCCAACTTGTTCCTACCTCCCTGACAACTGCAGATTTTCCTGGTCAGTGGTAACCCTGCATTACATTAGACCGAAGTACTGGATACAGTTTCATGATGGCTCTCTAAATCATATAAAGTTCTGTTGCACAGCTGCCAAGAAAAACTATGGAAAACTTTAAGAGCATGCAATATAGTTCTATCATTGTGTCAGATACAAAAACAAAACCTACAGTGTATGCACACATTATACCAGCATCAATGAGAGAAAAACACTTGAAATTTAAATAAAAAGAATAAAAAACCTCGCACGCAATGAACTAATTAATCTCGATGAATTTTTATGCCGTTTTAATTAAAGCTGAATAAAGCTTTATGAAGACTGCATTCCATGCCATGGATGTGCATGAGCTACAACTCTCTCTAAACAGGAAGTACTTATCAAAATGCCGATGGGCGTTGAACGTGCACGCCACCTACAGCCTTAATTACGGCTGAAAAATTGCCTCGGGGAACCACACTAATTGGTGTTATTCCTCCAAAACTACAGTGCGTCAAAACCATTTTAAACAAACAATTTTTCGACGTCACAGAATGCATCATCAATATCGCTATCTCGCAAAAGACCTGATCTCTAATGGTAACGTGTAGAATAAAGAAAATCAACAAAATCACATTAGATATTCCATATTCCAAAGGTAGATTAATCCGTTTCGAATTAATCATAGTCCGAAATTTACGAGAAGATGTGGGCACCCTGTATAAGTACCCCAATTAATCAGAGCCTTCTATATCTCAATGAAGCACCCTGTAGAAGCCGCCACGTAGCGCCTGCAGCACGCAGCGCCATCTGTCTGGGTTTCTGGCCAATTCTTGCCGGCCCCGAGGCTGGTCAGCCCAGACTTAGGACAATGCAAGGTTCAATTCTCTAAGCTCAATCATCTTTCCGCTAAAAGTTTTCATAATTAAACGTTCGTCTGGACTGTGAGCCGGTGAGCGTCAGTAGCTAACACTGGCGGTAACACGAAAGGTTACCACAATCAGGTATTCGTGAATTACGTAGCATATTGCAATCGATGATGCAACACGGTCATCGCAATGGGTAATCACTCTTAATTCTTCAATTGTTACTTGAATTCCCTAGCTGAAGGAGACGTAAACCTGAGCTCCTTAGAACATGGAACCTTCCCCAGGGCCGAGCGCCGGCCATTCGGATAAACCAAGGGGCAATCGTGGCAACCACAGGCGACCCTGGCACTTCAGAGGACACAATGACCCCAGAAGAAACCACGCCAATGTGCCAAACGCTGAGGGCAGGAATAATCCCAACTCTCATTCAGTGGCTGAGAATTCCCTCCCCGCAGGATCTCAACCTGGCTCTGACCCGAAAGCTCAGCCCTGGCATCCAGAAAATCAACATCAACAACGGCAGTGGAGGGGTCAGGCGTCTCACTATTCCGGCAAGGCTTACCAAGCAGGACCCAAGTTTCACCAGGGAGATAACTGGCGTGACAGGCAAGGGTTGGGATTTGCCAACTCACAGCTTAATCCATCGGCACCGGTTTTCGTATACCAACCCTCGCAACGGGCAATTCCAAATCCTCCAGCGCCGGAAGTTCCTCGGCAGAATAACCAGCGGCAGCGAGGCTCAGGAAGGCTCCATTACAAGTTTTACAGCAGAGGTGGCGGTGCCGGGAACCGTGGTCGTACACAGTCTGCCCGAGATGAAACCCCGCGTAGCCTCAACGGGCAAGGCGACCGCAGTGCCGCGATGGAACAGCCGATGCCATTGACCGAAGAGCCGGATGCTGCGGATGGTTTGGCTAGCCAGGTTGCTGATAAAGTAAATCTTCACGAAGTGAAACCAAATGAAGCTTTGGGATCTGGGCAACAGAACCGCAAAGCATTTCCAAAAAAGCATGCGTCGGCTGTGGCAGAAGATGATGTAACCCAAAGAGGTGAATGTTAAGGTTGACCCGTAGGGATGCCCACCATGCAGAACATTTACTCCCACATTCAAGTACATCGTAGGATAAATCCCAAATTAATTATGCCCTGAATTTTGAGTGGCTATTCCAGACGGAAGAGCTCTTTAAGTACTAAGGAATTGCTTATAAGTATATTTTCGTTTATTTTACTGATAAAAATGGAATTGCCCAGAAATTACTAGAGCTGCAAAAATAAAACTGAGTTATTAATAAATATTCCTTTCCGTATTTCTACAGAATTTGTTTTCAAAAAGTCATGGAAATTTACATGGGTTGGTCAGGGAAATGATTTTGTGAATTTCAGCACAAATCCTGTGGACTATAATAAATGTGAAAAAAATTGTTTGCAATCTCCAACAATTAGAACGTCTCACAGAGGACCTGTTCAGGGGCAACTGCGAGTGCATGGTTTGCTGCGATTATATTCGACCGAGCTACGGCGTTTGGAGTTGCAACAATTGCTACCACATTTTCCACCTCCATTGCATTAGAAAATGGGTGCAGTCCTCGACAGCTGATGACCCAGGTATGATGTCTCACTGCCGGAATATGTCGTGGCTGTATGTGTTGCTTTTCTAACTTTCACTCGTCTCATTTCGCTTATCAGAGGAAGGATGGCGTTGCCCAGGGTGTCAAAATGTAACTGAAAGATTCGAGAACGTGTACCGTTGTTTTTGCGGCAAATTGAGAAATCCAGAGTGGAACCGTCACGACACGCCCCACAGTTGCGGAGAACAATGTGGCAAAAAGCGATCTCAGGAGTACTGCTTGCATCCATGCAACATCTTATGCCATCCAGGACCGTGTCCTCCATGTGGAATTTATGTGGACCGTAGCTGCCCATGTGGGAAGGAAGTTAAGGTGACCAACTTTGCCACAAACAACTTTCCGCATCGCAATATACCATATTTGTTCGCATATAAGCCGCATCTCGAATTTGGACTTTAGTTTTGAGAAAAAACTAATAAAATTAACTTCTTCAGAACTTTAAATTCTGAGAAAAAAGTGGGACTTATATGCAAGCAAATACCTCTGCAATCATTAAATAACTAACTTTAATTTAAGGCAAAATCTGACGGCTTGTCTTGCATTTTTAGAAAGTTCGATGTGGCCAAGCAAAGTCGTTCTCGTGCGGACAAACCTGCGAGCAATTACTTAATTGCGGAATTCACGTTTGTCAACTCAACTGCCACAATAATGCCTGCGATCCGTGCAGCGTGCTGGTTCAGAGACGTATGTGCCGCTGAATAACACCTAAACGATAAATTGCAAGTGTTCAATTATTAATTTATTTTTTGTTTGATTTGCCAATAGAATGTCATTGTGAGAAACAGACCGAAGAAGTTCCTTGCACTCGTGAAACCGCCAACAACCCTAGATTTTCCTGCGGGGCAAAATGCGGCAGGGTCTTAGACTGCCAAAATCATTTTTGCGAACAGCTGTGTCACGAGGGAAGCTGTAAGGGATGCCAGCTAAGCCCGAGCGTAGTCACGCATTGCGCGTGTGGCCAAACACCGCTGACCGAAATTCTGGAAGTTGACAAAATTCGAAAGTCTTGCACAGATCCCATTCCAATCTGTGACAAGATGTGCCAGAAATTACTCAATTGTGGCCCAGAAGGTGAGCAAGAATTTGTTTAGTTTAATTCAGATTCCAAATTTAAAATTGTCAGATTTAAAATCGAATTTCTCGCAAATAGACGACCGCCATGTTTGCAAATCTGACTGCCACAGGGGACCTTGCCCACCGTGTGCCCTGGAATCCACTCGCAAGTGCCGCTGCGGCTTCCTTAAGAAGGAAATTCCGTGTTGCGAAATCACCGGCAATGAACCGATCACGTGCGAAAAGCGTTGCAGCAAGAAGAAGCACTGCGGACGTCACAAGTGCTCTCAGCTCTGCTGCACCGACACCACTCATCGGTGCATGCTGATCTGTGGCCGGAAGCTGTCGTGTGGCTTGCACCAGTGCGACGAGCCTTGCCACCTCGGAAACTGTCCCGTTTGCTGGAACACGAGTGCGTGAATAATAATTCTCAGCAGACCTCTCTTCTTCTGCCAGCTCTGTAATGTATTCAATGCTTTCACAGGCTTCCAGGAACTGACCTGCCATTGCGGCAGTGCCGTCTTGTACCCTCCGATACCATGCGGCACAAGGCCACCGGAGTGCAAGAAGGTTTGCACTAGGCGCCACTCGTGCGACCATCCCATCCAGCATAACTGCCACAGCGAAGCCAGCTGCCCGCCTTGCACCACTCTGACGTCCAAGTTGTGTTACGGTCAACACCAAGTATGTCACAGTAAATCAGGGTGTCTACTACCATGGAAAGTCATGAAATAAAATTGAGGTCATGGAAGTCATGGGAAAGTCATAGAATCTTTTTAATTTCATAGGTTCACTATATTTTAGCAATTCAGTTCACCGTAGAGGAATTTCTCTTTCAATGTACCGATTTTCAAGTGTGTATTAATTACTGAGATGATATGTCCTGTCCTCTGTAAATATAAAGTTACCCTTTACAACAGGCTAACAGTCTTGAAAAGTAATCTTCAGTGAGCCAATTACGTGTTCTAAATTGCCAACTTTCTTTAATATTTATTATAATTGGCATGGACAGTTTTTGTAAGTCAAGGATTTTAGAGTGCCAAAGCAAGTAGACACCCTGTAAATGGCACATCGATGTTGCGGGGCCAATTATGTGAACTAATCACAAGTTTGGCATTTCAGTTACGCACTTGCATTCCTTGCTACCAGACCAATGTGTGTTGCGGATTGCCGTGCAACAAGCCTCTACCTTGCGGCACGCATACATGCGCCTTAATATGCCACGAGGGTACGTGCATTACCGAAGGATTCAAATGCACGCAGCCGTGCAAAAATGAACGGCCTCTGTGTGGCCACCCTTGCGGCGTTCCCTGCCATGAGGGTGAATGTCCAGGACAGAAGTGTAGAACCACGGTAATATAAGATCCTTTCAATCAAGTAAATTGGATTTTGCTTAATATTTGACTCAGTTACACATCCGTAAGTGCATGCACGCTAATGTTTGGGAAACATTGTTGCTAAAAAATTCAAATTTCTGCTCTTGATAGGTGTCTGTTACGTGCCGATGTGGAAATCGTACAGGGACTATGCCATGTGCAGAAAACCTACAAGCTTACAAGCGCCTAATGTCTTCCATGATGGCAAGCAAACATCATGCTACTGATCAAGGGGAAACTTTGGACCTTACGAACGTTATGAGAGACAATGGCCTTAAGAAAAACTGCACGTAAGAGCTTGCAGCCTGCAGGGAGCCTTTTTTAAAAGAATTCCTCATTATGCATTAAAATTATTTGTTATATTTCAGCCTGGATTGCAACGACGATTGCGCTTTGATCGAACGCAATCAACGCCTTGCCCTGGCCCTCCAGATACGAAATCCAGAGCTGACATGCAAGTTAAAGGCGCCCATTTATTCAGACTTCCTGAAGGAACAAATGCGACAAAACGGAGCTTTGGTCACCTCTGTTTACGATACGTTAACTGAGCTCGTCCAGAGTGCGAAGCAGGTCTGACTCGGTCGCATCTTAATTTACCAACCCAAGTTTCAAACTACTTGAAGACTGACTGCACTTTTAATTGTTATGTACATTTAGTCGAAGCATAAAAGCAGAAGCCATGCCTTTCCTACAATGAAAAGTGATCATAGACATGTCATTCACGAACTGGCGGTGTTTTTTGGTTGCGAGGCGCAGAGTTACGACGAAGAACCAAAGAAAAACGTGGTTGCTACTGCATTCAGGTAAGCACAGATTAAGCACCGATGTATTTTTAGAAAAAGTTTTCACTTCACATGTTCAATGTGTAAATCAGAAAGTTGTCATAATTCCATTCTGCTAATATCCATGAAATTTTCATTTCAATTATAGGGACAAAAGCTGGCTTCCATCAACCAGTATTATGACAGTTATCCAGAAAGAGTCCGGAAGTAGACAGGCTGGGAGAGCACCGCCTCCTGTTCCTCATAGTTCGCATTGGTATGCCTACAAAGTTTGCATTTTCCTATAACAATTTTTTGAAAAAAAATCACTGAAACATTTTTTCAGGAACGAGACGCCACAATCACGAAGTATTTCATCGACGAGCATAACTTTAGGTGGGAATAGCGCCAACTCCAAGCAAGAAAGCACTCCACCAATCGATTACTTTGATTTTGCTGAGTAGTTCGAAAATTCATCCAAAAAATTAATTAACGTGTTTGGTTCAACTTTAAAGTTAATATGCAGGCGAAATACATGTAATCTGCTCATTTTAAAGCGCGTTGTTTGTTGACTGGTTTCTAAACTAACTTACTGAGAAGGGAATATGAGTGGTATTGCATGTCAGTGTTGTCTCCGTTGTTCGATACAAGTTTCTAGAAGCGCACATGCGGTATTTTCTGATACGTTCATTCTGTTTGACCTAAAGAGATGTTTGTTCGTTGCCTTCTAATTGAGGCTGTTTTTCCATCTGATTGCAAAGTTGTAACAATTCATGAAGAAAGTTATTAAAGAGCATTTGAACGATAGTTTATGACTTTTTACATTCGAGATTAGTAATGGCGTTTCATGGCTTGACTATCTCGGTAATTAATATTTTCTGAATAAAATCGGTATTTTCTGGCCCCTCTTAGAAAATTTATAGTTGGCTTCTTTTTAATTTAGGAAATTTTAATCAAGAGTTGTGGAAATATACATTTACTGGATATTTATGAAATTAAGGTTTCACGAGGAGGAATAAATTATGAACATGCTGGTGCACGTTTTAAAAGGATTGATAGTATACAACATTTAAATCCAATACTGAACTGATTTGCAAACGATTACTTGTAAATATCACTTTTAATAAATGGTATGGATCTAAAAAGGATTTAGTTAAATGTGATTTTGGCCCTGATGTCGCTGAACAATATGGTGAATAATGTTCATTACAAAAATATGAACAAGAGTTTGAAGTGAATCTTTTAAATAATTGTACTATGAATGAGTACATGGTGTCTACATAGTATACCTCAGTTTTAATTCAAATGAAATGAACTTATATTCCGTACTTTGAATTTCCATGGGTGTACAACGTACATTATATTTCAATAAAACCTTTCATAAAGGGGGACAATGTGGACACCCTGTATATCGTACCATGACCCCGGAAATTCAAAAAGGAAAATTAACAGTGGGCAATATGCCAGTGGCTGGCATGTGCCATTATATATGCAACTATAACAATTAAAATGAACTGTCTAGAATTATGCGAGCTTTCATTTCTCAGCAAACAAAAAACACCTTGTCAGGTGTTCTTGCGTGCAAAGAGAAACTAATAATTAGTGAACTTAAAATTATAATTCCCGCAAAAAAGGCTGCCACTTGCTGTTGCAAGCATCAATAAAAGCCTAAATATCCACTAATACCATCCTTATTTCGTAGGTTTCACCATTCTCACGTATTACAGTGTACAGATCGACAAGCCCACTAACTATCAATTGACTGAGTATGGAACCGAAGCTGATTATCATAATTGACCACATTACGCAATTCCAGAATTAAATTGACACTTGTCAGCCTGGTAAGCGTGCCATCCGAACATAGTTTATTGCATGCGCTCGCTTGGTGTGCCCAAAACATACTTTGAGATTAGGAAATGAGAGATTAATTTACTTACGAAACATAATTGTTCATGCCGAGCAATTCGACAGCACCCCATCGATTTTGCAACATCTTAATCTTCGTTTTTTTCCAATTTGCACTCATGATGATTACCTGTAATCGCCCACGTTTTCGCGTTACGAACCTCCACACTTCATCCACTAAAGCGTAATGAAAAATCCAAAATAAATTTTGCGGAACAACGTGAACTTGCCGCGAAATGCTAACAGCAGACACACACGGACTCCGTATAAACAGGAAGTGAAATGATCATATTGACAGGTGGCTATAATATGGCGTCACATATGGTTCGAAAATGCTACAGTGCATTGCACCTGACCCGTGGCGGTGCAAACAATAAATAAAGGTACACTGACATTTATTTGACACCCATGAAAGGGGCAGAAAATGTCAGCCGAACGGGGATGTATATTCACGCTGCATATTTGAATTTAAGTAAAGGGTGTCGCACATTTTGTATTTTCTGTAAACTTAAAACGAGCCCTAAGAGCTGTGTAGGCCTAATTAGAAGGGCGGAAACAAAATAATAATAATTTATCTATGAAAAATAATAAATATTAGTTAAATTCCGAGCAAGAAGCTAGAACGAAATAAATTTCAATACAAGTACATTTATTTTGATCATATACCTTTGAATTAAGCTTTAGTCCCTTGAAAATAAGTAAACAATCCCTGGAAATAAATTCAATGCTCACTTTATTACACTTGATTCAACGCACATCGAGTATATGCCAGGTGCTTACATTTTACTGGCACGTACAGGTGTAACAGTGAAATCGAAAAGTGATAATTTTTTCTAGTTTGCACGCATGCTTTGTTAAAATTTAATTGTGATTGGCTTGTTTTCTTCTGTAAAAATATTGTGAAATGAGTCAAAGCTGAGTTAGTACTTAGAGGCAATATCATCGTAGGTAGGCTCTCGTATTATGCTGCCACTCTCGCTCAGGTGGTCATCCAGAGCGGTGCAAGGGCGACACATGCAATCGACTGGAGCCCTGGTCACAATTTTCCTCAATTTGGGCTCCCCTGGCTGCGCTTTGGGGCAGTACAGGTTGACATTGGCCTCCCGCACCCCCATCTCTTGACAGCACATGCAAGAGCGCTCTGTCTGCCACAGCTTGTAACTGGAAACCTAAATGACACAAATATACCAAAGCATTTTTGGTTTATATAATCCAAAAAGAGAGATAAAAAGGAGAGGGAGTTTACCATAATTTTGTTTTCGATCTCAATTACAATAAACATTATTTTCCATCATTTTTCCATCTTCACTGCCAAAAGATCTATGTTCAATCAGTGGCACGTTTAAATTTCGTTTAAATCCAAACACCTCAATATTTGCGTATATTCTTGGATGCGAATGGCATTTTTAATTTTACGTCGGAAAAAGAACAATTGAAACACCACAGGAGTAATTTTGACTATTTCTTCACAATCTGATTTCTGCAGTGCAAACGATGAATGCCAATAAAAATAATCACAATATCATTTTTTTTACTATTATTTCTAGTCCTTCAAAGTTAAATAAATTTCATTCGTGGAATTTTTTCCCAGTAAACTTATAGATTTAGAGGTAATCAGTGCGAGCTCGGGTGTGCATTAGGGTGGCCTTCTCACAGGGGTAAATTTAGTTTTCACATTTTGACATTACATCTTCAGTTACACACATTTGGCACTTATAAAACACGTATTATTGGATCTAGTAATTAGAATCTAGTTTCATTGGTGCTACTATTTCTGCATTAGCTGAAATGCTTGCATTTCAAAAAATAAAGAGAACAAATAAAAATGCTTAGGCTATGAGCAAACAAATAAATAAATTGTGAAAAACTTACTTGAACATAAGAAGTGCACTTTCCCTGGCAAGCAAACGATGGGATGGTTTTCGGGATGCATCCGGGATATTGCAGGATGTGAATTACGGGCGATATGTGGCACTCGTCTCCCTTCGAGTTTTCAGCTCCGAATGCGATGGCCAGGGCCACCACCACGAGGCACGCGAAGCAACAAACCATTTTATCTAAAAAGTTGGTGTAAATGCATTGAAATAATATCCATCCTCGAAACTAATAAAACGCTACATTTTTGACGTACGCATCAATGTTGCCGCCATTCTGGTGCGATTTTGATGCAAGATTAAATGAAGGCCTTTGAGTAATTTCCACAAAGATAGGTTTTTTAACTTTTTTTTTCTCACAAACTTGGCCAATTTTTTCGATGAGTTACACTAGTCTACAGCTTCTTGTGTAACTTCCACATGGCTAGAGTATTTTTTTCCGAAACAATAGACTTTTTGAGATGTAGGCCTACAACGCTACAAGCTTTGGAAACTTCATAAATTGTTGGAGCTTGAGACTGCAAAACGTATGCGTGCAGTTGTCATCGCCTGCAATGGAAGTTCGAAGTAACGAAATTCCCAACAAAATCGAACGCTATCAGCCCATTACGTGCTAATCCAAGACCAAAATAAAGTTGAAATTCAATTAATTGAATTAGCTATTCACCTTCAGTGCTGGCTACCAACTCGATTGCAGATTCGTGGGGACGTTCGGGCACAGCCAGACTTAATTGAATTGTGCAGATAGTGCAAGCAATCGAATTATGTGCATTTGGGAGGAGGGATTTCATTGGCTGCAATTTTTTCGGCGATATTACTCCGTCCATTTTAGGCGATTGTGATTAACTGTCCGAAGGGCAGTGGTGGGGACCCCCAGGAACGTGTCGAGTGATCCCTAATGGCATTATCCCCAGGTGGGATGGACAATTAAGAGGTTATGCTCCATGAATTTTAGATAGGGGAAATGAATGGGCCATTCTCATCGGGTACTTTTCCAATGTCATCATTAAAATTGGAAATCCAAAGTATGATTTGTTTATTTAATAGGTATACATGTACATTTAGATGATGAAACAGTTAAAGCATGATGTTAACCAGGATTAGCCATTCAGAATTTTTTTTCTAAGATTATGAAATTTCTCGAACATCTAAACGTGTGTACTAAAAAACACTGGTACATTAAGATTTTTGAAATCTGAAGATTAGAATGCAAGTCATTAATCATAAAGAAATTCCTTTGACAGATTTTAGTTGTGAGAAATTTTTTGGTTCTCCGAGGGCTCAGAAGGATGAAAATCTTCTAGATTACCTCAGGAAAGAAATTTGGAGATAGCTGTTCTGGGCATGCAATAAACATGACAATACTAAGCAATTCGCAAGTAGTTTGAAGGAAGATAAAGGATATATTTGGTAAGCGCTCAATCATTGCCACACTTGAAGCATTTGCACAATGCTGGTTCGTTGAGGCGCACGGCCAGCTGGCCAAGTTCTCCGGTCAAGAGTTGGCCATCCGGATCGTAGCATTTCTGGAGTAGGACCTCCCGTTCACGAAGGTGACTTTCACGGCAGCACTGGCAGTCCTAAATGCACAAGTAGTTTTTACCACCATTTGAAGAAAATAAGAAACTTGCACGACGAAAACTTAGTTATTCACCTTGAGAAATCCAGAAGACTTAATGACACTAGGCTGCAATTGGGACGCGCAAGTTCCCTCGCACTTGTTCACAGGGACATCACCTTCACAGGTTCGGGACAGCTGACCATTTTCATTGTTTATCTCTAAACGTGCAAAGGTTTTTCGGGCAAGCATTATCAACATGGATTTTCGGAGTAACATTTTAAAACTACATATTACTTTATGAAATTTCCACCATAAACTGTCTATTCTTTCTCCAAATTGCATCAAAAATTAGATGTATGTAAATAAATTTATGGGGATTGCATGCTTTCTTCATTAAACGGGTTACCACAAATAACTAAAAAAGTCACAAGTTTTTCTTCTTGAATAAACTGAAATACAACTGAATTTGAACAGATATTCAACAGCTCTGATAACATTTCTCAATAATTAATAATGATTTTGACCAAAGTAAGTTATCAATACATTAGCAATTGTTAAAATTAGAAGCCTTTTAAAACAATTTCTTTTAAATACACCACTTTATTAGAAAGATTTCCATAGTAATTATATCGGGCAAGATTTCCTCCATAACTATCAATTTTTCAATTTAGCATTAGGTGCTTTTTATTAAAAAAACCAACCTTTGCTAATATGGATACTGGATGGCAACGTCTCACACGAACTTTCTCTGATTGACCTCGTTGAAATGTAGGCGTCCGAAAACGGCTCACAAGACAAACAACAAATCGCGACTGCCAACAATTTCCAACTAGTAAACTTAATCTGAAAAACGATAGCGACAACCAATCTCACGAAGCATTCATCAAAACAGAAAATCACAACAACCAGCTTTGAAAATATTAAAATATTCTTACCATGTTCACAGCACACACCGATTCAGAACGAGGAAACTGAAATATGGTCTTTCTCACCGCTAAGGACGACTTCAAAACAAAAATCAAGCAATGCCAGCACTATCGGTCAATAAAGTCACGTCTGCTCGTGCCGCTGTATCAGAGCGATTGCACCGAGGCTCACAGCATGGATCCCAATGGGCAGAAATAATGAACTTCAGTAATTACAGCCGTTTGAACAATTTCCATTAATGGCTTGCAATTAAACGAAGACAATTATGCAAAAGGTCATTATTAAAATATAAACCCAATAAATCTAGAATTCACAGCCATTGTACATTACAATTTCAGATTCATTAGATTAACCTCCAGCAGAGCAGCATTAAATCTCCACAAATACATCAGAGGATAACATTGAAATTACATCCGTTTCAAATCACTTAGTATCTAAAAAATGCCATGAAAAACATTATCCATGCAAGTGCATACCATCCAATAAAAATCGATTAGATACACGTGTCATAAACCTGAGATTTGAAAAAGCAAATGCACCACTTCTACAGCCGTGCTTATTTAAATTAATTTCTAGAAAAACATTTAACATTAACTCAAATTATTAACCAACTTTTAATAATGGTTTATCACTTAAGTATGTAAGCAGAATAATTCTCGATAATAGTAAACAACACTTATCAAAATGACTACCTAAAACAACAGCAGGATGCCGATTTCTAGAAAAGCAATCAGTAAACAAAAGTTGAACAAACCGTTTCGGCGTTTTTAAACATTTTCATCATGCTTATGACTGTTCTTGTCACCTCCCCCACGCTTAAAACAAACAAACATTATTCATCAATAAAAAACATTTATTTAAATCTCTGTATACTACAGAGCGTCACAAAAATTATGAAGGACTATCTTTTGGTGATTGAGCATGCATACTGTTGGTTCAATACTTTCCTGACACTCTGTAGAAAGGAACATCACATGATATAAGCAAACAAAATGATTATAATACAGTTGAACAAATTTCACATTGGGTTATGTGATATAATTTCAGATGGTTGCATGAAACTATAGAAGATAACTAAAGGCAATTCACGGAATGTGCTATTAAACAGGATACTAAATGCGATTATGAATCGTGCTAATAAGAGCGGTTAAAACAAGACTGGAAATGGTGGAATGCACTTCATTTATAGAAACGAAGTCTAGAGGAAACTGAAGTCTGACATCAACACCTTACATATCCTTGGTACTAGAGAAATTAAAAGCATTTGCATGTTATTAGAAAAAACAGGTAAAATCTACATCACAAAATCCGCTTTCAAAGAAATTGAAATTACCTGGCAAGATAATCTTTAACGTTATCAAATCCTTCCTGTTTGGCAAAATGAATGAGAATTCCAGTACAGCCAATGCCACGACTATTACGGCAAATGCTGCAATTGCATATATCACGGCATACGGGGCATTCCCAATTCTGGAATTGAAACGAATGTTAAAGCTTGAAAGCTGAACAGGAAATCTGACCAATTAGAAAAAAGTCAAATCTAACCGGGTCAAGCAGGGCAGCTTTCGCATCCTCCCCATATCGATTACGAAGGCAAATTCCGCAGAACTATTGAAAGAACGACAAAATACCACAAATTAGCATCAGAATACCCGCGTATTAAACCAGGTTTCCAAATGCACACGGGATTATTTTTGAGAAAAGTGCTGTTTTGCTAGAACACAATACGATTAACAAATTGCATCATAACATGCAAGAAGTGTCTTTTTCTAAACTTCCAATCATTCTACCGAATTCATGGAAAGAAATAACCATTTAATGACTTAAATTTCAATGACGTGCAGACACCATTATGAAGTTTTATTACAAAGCAAGTGTATCACAAAACCCACCTGCCCACGAATTCCAATGCAAGATTTTGATCGACATATGGTCTTCATGTCAATAGTTTTCTGCCTGCATTGATGACAAGTGGTACCCTAAGCAATTTAAATGCAAGTTAGAACCATACAAATTCAGCGCACAACCACATATAAGTTGCAAAACAATTACACTGGCTTGACTATATGTCTTTGTTGCGTGGTTCTGAGCAATAGCACTGAAATCCGCTTCGGTAAGATCTTCAGGCATAATAATAGTCCTCTCTACTTGTGGTGTTCTATGATTGACACGCCTTGAAACATAGCGTTTTCCTCTAGACCTTCCGCCCTGGCAGAGAAAAATTTTATTGTTAAAGGATTGCCCAGAAATTGTCTTCAAGTAAGCGTAGCAACCAAGTTTCATACATTCTCATCGTCGTCTATGAAGGCATCGCTGTCATCACCACTTGCGTCACGGTCGTAATTCCTGCTCCGTGTCGAGAATCTAAAACGAAGCTTCAGCGGGGAGGCGCCAGGTGAAGAAGGAGCCGAGGAGCCCACGGAGCCCAATCTGGCAGACAATCTGGTGCGGGGAGGGCTAGTCCTTGGCCGAAACTTTAATTTACGGGGACCAAAACTCCTGTCTCCACTCGCCTTGGTGCGGCAGCGCTTGGCCGGTGGACTAGAGAACTATGAATGCAATCATGAGAAGGCATAAGCACGTCACTTCATTCAGAATTGCAAATCAAATCCATAATTTGTGACCTTCATACACATTAAGATAAATATGTACTTAACTCCAATAATCACCAAAAGTATCCAAAATCCCCCGAAACTTTAATGGAAAATTTAAACTACGTCCGATTTTGTACTTCCATATTCACTTATAGGTTGACAAGTTTTAAAAAAAGTTACATCTCTTGAGCCCAACTGACACCTACTGATTGCAAAATGACATTTGTGTAGGAAAACATTTCAAGTTTCCAAGTACTGAATGAATAGTATATTACACAAGTCCTTTCAAACTTTCTATTTCATGTTCACTTTTATTACAGACATGATTCCATGAAGGAATATTCCAAATAATAATTAAGTATAATTCTAGTATAATTGATATAATTACGCATAGACGCATTAAACCATCAGATAAAAGCCAAGTTTCAGAAAGGTTTAAATGCTTATCAGAAAAAGTAACAAATGCAAAATTCAAACTACTTTTGTACTTCCATATTATTGATTGACAAGGCTTAAAACAATTAAGGTCTCTTAAATGACGCATGGGATTTGTTTGCAAAATGGCAACCGTCTAGGAAAGCACATTCAGGTTACCAAGTAATGTATGAATAGTTTAATACACTAGTTCATTGCAAACTTTCCGCTACTTTACAATCACCTTTGCACTTGCTATGACCTTTGTGACGGCCTTCACCCCATGAAGGAATCAACAAGTGTCAAAATCAATTCTTGTAATTACAAATGAAAGAAAAATTCGTACTTTGGCAGATCGCTGTAACTGCGCATTGGCATCCTTGATCTCAGAGAACAGGTTCGCAAACTGCAAAGAAAAACTCGATGATGCACATGTCAAAAGGCCTAACAAAGGGGGACGCCATCAGGCGCGTCCTTGTCACATTCCAATACAGACACGGAAAAAAACAACTTTAAACCGTACCAAATTCTGGCGTTCCCTGACATTCTCCTCGCGTTGTTTTTCGTATTCGCACAGTGGCATGTTTCGATTCGGATGGCAATGCTAAAACAAAGCTTCCATGAGCAAATAGAACGCGGTCTCAAGTTGACCAAGAAAAATCACAGACAACATTCGAAATGAAGACGAAAGTCAAAAGGAGTTTGGCTTACAGGTTTCCAACTGAGAGCGCTTCACTAGTCCGTGGATTCTCCGCGACTCTGGCTTCCACAATTCCGATCGAACTTGGAATTAAGTCAAAGGACAGATTTAAAGAGCGTCCGAATTTAAAGCCCACCAGCTCAACAATGGTCAAAGAAGCCGATCGGCAAGCGCGCGAAAAGTCCCTGAATGACATTTCCCGCCTTTATTTGCACCGACGTCGAGCGCCCCCTAGCGGGACAGCAGAGAACTGAACGGGGCTAATGAAGACTGCGGAACCAATCCGCACAAATCCTTTGGAAATCGCCGAAAAAGCTAACAGTAGTCCAGTAAATAAGCGAGTCGAAAAAGCAACCAGTGCAAATAGTTGTTCGAGTAAACGCAGGAAAGTAATCGGGCGAGTTGTGTAGTAGAGACAACAGTAGCTCGCCCGCCTTTCGACTTTCCCATCCGCCATGATGAACTCCGTTACTCGGCTGCTTACTTGCCCCGCGTGACACCTGAGTCGAATTATACGACCACGTTTGGCTTCAAACATAATTTACGGATTTTCTGCCGTTTATGTCAATGTTTATTGGTGTTAGACGAACTAAGTTCCCGACTGTGAGAGTCGAACCCTGTGCGCCTTGCATGGTCAGCCGCCTAGCAAGTAGCAAAGAACAAGTCTGGGCACGTTTGCCTTCAAAATTAATTTGTGGAATCTGCTGTTTGTGGCATTTTTATTGGCGTTAGACGTGGACATAGCAATAGATGTGAGCATGAGGTGGCATGAACGGGACACTGTTAAATTCGTGGAGCTGTATCGCGACCACGAATGTCTTTGGAATCGGGCGAAAGCCAGTTACAAAAACCGACAAATGCGCCAGAACGCCATCGAGGACATAATCCAAGCGATGGGGCAGGACGAGGGGTTTGGGGCCACTGAAGTAAAGCAGAAGATTAAAAATCTCCGATCTACGTACCAACAAGAAGTCCAAAAGATACAGAAAAGCGAGAAGTCGGTGGCATGCCCCAACGATGTGTACCAACCTAGTTTGAAATGGTTTCCTATCATGGATGATATGATAAAAGGACGTGTAAAGGAGCCATGTGAACAATCAGGTGAAACACGAAGCAATATGGTGGGTATCATATTTCCAAAACTAATTAGAATATATTTCTCTAAAATTTACCGAAGTTTTGGAACTTTTCGGATATTCTAATTTCCATTATTAACACAATATTATTCACATACAGTATATTGTTTATACCTCATATTTAGGCAATAATACGAATATAAATAGCCATAAGGGTGTAAATTCCCTTTGTGCTTCGTTTCAACTCTACTTCTTTATTAAAGTTACCGATGTTTTATTTTACAGGATTTGCTGGGTGTTCTGGAGTTAGAAAATAAACAAGCAATGGAGGAAGAAGAGACTATTGATCCACCTGAGAAAATAGAGGAACAACAACAACCACCACCACCACATGCACAACCATCTTTGTGTTGGTCAGGTGAAGCTACACGTCCAACGACTCCAACCTCATCACATGAGGTGAGACCTAGAGAGATCAAACGTTGCTTTCAAAAGCTGTCACAAGCAGTACCTGTAAAGGAAATTAAGGGATTCCGTTCCATGAAGGAAGTGCCAAGCAAGTCCGAACATTCCACGCAGGAAAATGAAGCGTTCGGCAGATATATTGCTTCAGCATTAGATAAATTGCCACAAAAGGAAGCCATTATGGCACAAAGTGAGATCCAGAATGTTCTGATGCGGTACAGGCTAAGCACGATAGCAGACAACTAGCAAAAACAGTAGTGGCTTCCAGTGGACTTAAAATTCGATCTTACTTTTACATGTAGCGTTATTCATGGTGATGTTGCATTGCTCGTGTCTTGTTCCTAAATTTTAAAAGCAACCTTAAACAAAAGTTTGTTCCTCTACGTCCTATATCCAGTCAACCACCCACAATTTTTTCTCCTCTCTGTTCAATATGTTTTCACAAATTCGTATAAAAGTTTTACAACAAAACGTAGACGCCAATGGTTCTGCTAAATGGCCAGTAATTCCAAAAAGTTTGAAGTACTAGGCAAGCCAGCTACTGTCCAACTTGCCTGGCCATATATACTCAAGACGATGGGTTACACGAGGCCAGTAGTTGGCATGTAGTAACTGGCATGCCATCTGTCCCCATCTAAACTGGACTCATTATTCCTAGATTTGCTCCCAAATAAGTAAAATAGGAACACTTTTGAAAGCCTTGAATAATTACAATCTTAAATCTTACCCTAATGCAATAACTGAGGAAATAAGAAATTGAAAACGAAGGTAGAAAAAGAACTACACGAAAAGTAGCTCACAACATGAAATTTAATTGCTGCACAGTACACAAAAGGGTGAAAGACTTTTAAAAACTGCTGAAATTGTAGGCACTTCAGAACATGTAACAGAATTGCTAGCATAATATTATAATGTTTTGCTACTACTACATATTGATCGATCAGTATTTACCATGATGAGCAAATAACCACAATATGCCATGCACAAATACACTGATCCTATCACATTGCTCTTTATGATGCACATTCGTTTTGCCCTTCTTGAAACTACAAAAACAAAAAAGTTGTGTAGTAATAGCTCAGCTTCAAATTCAAGTTATTTGATGGAATTGTTTGGTCAAAAAAAATTCAAAGAAGAAATTACCTATAAAACCTCTCATTAACAAGGGAATTATTTTCCTTGCACATGTTAATGTGGCGGTTTGAGCGGGTTTTCTTACAATTTGGAACCTTCAACCATTTTTACACTGATAAGACATTCACAACCTCGCTGCAGGCTTTTTGACAATCAGGTCTAAATCACGAATTCCTCAATATTTGATGTTACACTTGAGCTGCAGCAGATGTTACCAGATTTCCGCTTATCCCAAGTCCAGAAAACGATACCGATTATCAATATTTGACTAACGTATACAAAAACGTGGGCGTGTTTGTGTCATCTTTAAAATCTCCAGCATAAAATAAAACGAATGGGAAAATCAGTATCTTTTGTCTAACATTGGAACCAATTTTTCAAAAGACTTAATCCATGCTCACTCAAGAATAAATTATTCTGGCACCTCTGTCTTTCAAAACTAGAAGTAACAAATATGGCATGTTCTGCCACATACCTAACCAGCAAAATAAATTATATCAGTAAAACAACTCAACTAAGACATTTAGAAATGATGGTGATATCATTTCTCATAAGTTAAAAAAGCGAAAAACTGCAGGTATTATTGACAGGCTTACATCTCAACTTATGTGACATAACACAGGCGCATATAAGGTTCCAGATAAATTAAACAAGTGCAACCTCGTTACTGTTGTAAAATATCTCTTGTCACTATGCATGTAATTAATAGAGCATAATGCACCAAGCCATTATGCTCGTTCTCAAGAAATATATAAAATGTTTGATGCCAGAGTCAACTTGTGTTTTCTTAACTTTACGAATTAACTTAAATTTTTGATGAGGCCGACCCAGGTTCTTTTCTGAAGATCTGGTAATCAATAAATATATACAGAATGTGATAATAACGTTTTAGAATATTTAAGAAACGAAGTACGTCTTGTGATAATAAATACAAAAACTACAATCAATTAAATGCACCAAAATCTGTTCAACTTAGCATTAAACTACTTTACCTACAATGATATAAAATGTGAGAATGCAGAAATTTTACTACAGTTTGAGTTTTTCTAACAATTGATAGGATCAAAAATTTAATAAAAATCATGCAGTGTCATTGAAGCCTTGCACATTGTTTGTTTGCATTTCTTTTAATCATATCAATGAATAGCTCCAGTTGGTGAAAAACGAAAAACTAAGATACACATGTTCGTGTTTGTATTTTTAAATACAAACAACAGGCATGATAAAGTTCTCCATTACAGTAGGTTTCAATGAGCAAGCAATACGAGAAAATAGCTGATTAGAATGAGTTTTCCAGCTGATAAAATTTAAGCAACAGAGGTGCAAATGCCAATGTGGCCGTTTAGCAATTAGTCCAAGTGTTTCAGAGAAATTGTCCAAAATTTCAGAAATGCACGCTACAGCAAAACAGTGAATTCCATTGCAAGAATTTTTAATTACAATCTTCGGAAGACTTTACGTCTTTGTGAGCGACAGGTGAAAAAAGAAACCTTAACTAAGATAAGACGCTTAAATATCTGCAAGCCTAACCATGGAATTGCACAGCTGTAATGCCCTTAAGGCATATTTTCCTTAGGGTTCTTCAATTATTAACGCCGTAAATTGTACAGAAGACTGGGACGAGACTGACAACATTCATAATTATGTATTATGAAACGCACATCACCAAACCCGGATACAAACACTCGCTGACAGCCTTCGCAAGGCGATCACTAATACCAGCTAGTGATCCTTGCCCCAAAACATCCAGTTATTTACAGTGTAGCTGCACAAGATTCACAGCCCGTGTTCGCCGCCAAATTATGTCCCTTCGAATGATTATGCTCCCGGCTATTTGCTCCTCGCCCAATCGGCACGTAGGTACAATAAATATATTTTGAAAGCGGGCGATAGGCTGTCAAATATCGAGCGGCCCTTGCAGAAAGGCGTTCTCGAGTTTTGCTGTAATTTTAAGCTTTTCAGGCACGAGTAGGAATTTTTACGGGGCATCCGTTCGTACATTACAGACGCATTATGGCAACGAAAGAGACCGGTGCCGCCTGGTGGCACCAATCAGCAAAGTGACCAAATAATACTTAAAACGCATTATAAACATAGGTAATATTGGCTACAACATCGTTCGATTAAATAAGAGTGGAACTACCGACTACGCTCTGCGGGCTTGATTGACGGCCGTAGTTTGGAAGCCATCCCCTTGCGGCATTCAAATGCCTTCCAAAGCACTAGTCCACCAGGGTGAGCTGCGCGTAGCCAACCAAGGTCCGGTCGTCTGGAATCTCTTGCGGGAAACTACATGAGTTCTGGAATTGAAAAGAAAATGTTGAAGGTTGTATCCACTGAGATGCAACTCTTGCCTCGTGGAGTCAATTAGAAAAACAAGGAAGCATAAAATCTCTTAGCGTTTAAGAGGTAACAAGCGGGTGTCAAACTAAGTGAGCCAAGTTGAAAGGGTAAAATTCAAGTAGCACTTTGGTTGAAAAGCATTCAGTGTTAAAAAATATCAACTTATGTAACATCACTTGGTAGATGGAAGCAAGGCCTTTGGATGTTTAGATTTAACGATTAATAATTCCAAATGTTATAAAACAGGAAATTCAAGAAATCATTCATTCGTGACTTGCTTTTACTGTGTTAAAATATTCTGCTTTCGAAGTTGTTAAATAGTAAGAATTACAAGAAAGAGGTGCAAAATGCACAGGGTAAGAATGCGTAGGTTTGTCCTTATTAGAAGCGAGTTGCAGTTACTTCACCCAGACGATCAGCAGTTGAATTATTTCATTTTCAGAAAGTTAGAAAGGGTCAAATATTACATCACATTTACGAGTTAATTGGATTACATTTAATCATAAACACAGAACGCCCATTTTGATTTGCATTTAAACTATCATAGCTTCAAGATTGATCTGAACTGCAATCTTTATTTTTAGAATTGTCAGATCCCTGGTCCTACAGAATAGTAATCCTTCTCTTTCGTGATACGCAATAAAAAGCCCACACCAGAAGCCTCTCGCTTCACAAGAAAATTCCAGAGCCTCCCAGCGACAGCTCTGTACAAGAGATATAGTATTCTGATGTACATGTATTCAGAAGATTGGTAAAACAACACTTTCCCTGACCGACATAAATAAATTTCCTTGACTTTTTGAAAAAAAATCCTGTTGCAAAAACACAATATTTATTAATTAAAAACTATCCGTTTTTTGCAGCTCTAGTAATTTCTGGCCATTGCATTTATATCGACAAAATAAACGAAAAAAATTAATATCTATAACCAGTACCTTAGTAATTAAAGCTTCCACTGAAAACGACAATCATAAATCAGGGCATTTCCCCGAAACGAAATTTTGCCTGACTATTCCTGACTTTTCAAGTGCACAGAGATCATGTTATAAAAAACGATATGAACTAAGGCCAACATATTGGTCAATTTCCCAAAAAATTACTGATATGTTTTCCACAAAATCCTACTGCGGAGATAAATTAAAGAGCTGGTTTTTGTGTGTTCGGGCTTGAACAGCAGTAGCCCACACATGTTACAAAACGGCATAAATATGGGGTTATCTTTTGCTCGTTTACGTTTTAAAACAACTATACAAAGCACTAACAAATTACGTCAGCGCCCGAAGAAGCTGATTATCTGATGTCTAACAGAGATCTACGGCTTTCTTAAACCACAATCTGATGAAATGATAACACTTTCTACACGTAGCGTTTTTTGTTATGAATGAAAAGCAGTCAGTCCACACGCGAGACAACAACTACATGCTGCAGGTCATTACGTACGTTGGACTAGCACTTAGCAGAACGGAATCGGGAGCTATTCTACAGGGAGCTAACAAACGACATTGGCACGACATGGGGGGATTGGTCGACATTCCTTAAGTAGCAGCACGTTTGGGTGTGGGGGCGGGACTAGTGTACCTTTCAATCTGTTATTGACAACGATGCAAACCCACTAAGTGTTTTCAAATCAGAAACATTGTCGGAGCTAGTGGCTGCCTGAAAGAAAAGAATCGACATCGAGCTTATCAGAAGACAGCATGCTTGGGCGGGCGTACAATGGACACCGGATCAACCGGACAAATTCAACTAAACAACTGGTCGCCAGTGGACAAGTCAATCCTTTTCTTGTTCTCAGCCTGGCCTGCTATACGAAACTGCTAATGCTAAGTTAGCGGAAGTGTCAACCTCCTTTCAACGGCTACGCTTAGGCAATACCGTAGCAAGAATCGAACGAGGAACGAAATAAGGCAAGCTTACCAAGGCAAATGTGAGGTTCTTCGTTAGTGGAGGGTGATCGATGATTTTCTGCAAATTTGCGGCGACTAAAGTTTACGAACGACGCATCAAACAACACGATATAAAACACTGGTGGATCAAATGTATTCTCATTTCTGCAGTTTTTAAATGCTTACCCACGATAACGTCTTTGCCGTCTACGAGTCCCGCGCCGACCAATTCGCTGGCAATGCCATCTGCACTGTCTAGAAATGGAAAGTAAAATGGATGTTCTAGAAAATGCATGAAAATCGAACTCGCAGTGTTCATGTTTAAAATTCCTAAATCCTTTCCCTGCCTTTTTTTTAAAAAATAAATACTGTAAAAACATTTAAACTCACAGCTCTAGTCAATTCTCTGCAAATACGTGTACTTATAAACAATTCTAAAACTATTCCTTTGTGCTTAAAACACCTTCCATTGAAAGCACCACTCAAAAATTCATAAGGGATTGCCTTGACTTTTCAACCTGACAAGCAGTGCATTAACTAAAACTAACAAGTTTAAACAAACAAACCAGAAATTTACCTTTGTCTTTCGCAAACTCAAACCTTATGTCATTCAATTCCTTGCGACTATTCCTGTAAAAGACAAATCACATCAGAACTGGGAAGGAATTTTCAGAAGAAAACCAGATAAGAAAGCACGTACCTAATTCTGAGCACTAAATTTATTGGTGGGGCTTCATACTGAGGGACAATTGCCACAGGAGGAGGATTCGCCACAGGCTAATAAAAATACAAAAACACAACCCACAAAAATGAATACATGCATGGCAAAAAAAAAGCCCAATTCCATCGCCCTTCGCACACTTGAGTCATAGCAGCCAACGCAAATAAGACCAAGTAATCGAGGCATTTTCCGTAACCTCAGTAGTTTACCTGTGCTTGCGGTGGACACGAGTTGGGCATATGGGAATTGCTGAGCTGCGGCACATGTGGATTTGGCTGCGCCACAATGCCGGCATTTGCGTAGCCGGCGGGCAAGGGCTGCGAGTTAACCTGGGGCGGCGGTTGAGCTATCGGAACAGGAGCATAGGACTGCATGGGTTGCCCAACCGTCGAGTTGGATGACGAATTGGAAGAGCTCAGTGAGGCATTTCTAGGAGGCAGTGAATTAACAGAGGCCTAAACAAACGAAAACGGGTGCAAAAAAAAAGAAAGAAAAAGAACCAAATTCAACAAAAAGACTGGTGGAAAAACACTAAAAAATCAAAACCATCAACCAAAAGAAAACGCGCGGTGGTGTTGGGGATAATTTCTAATGAACTCACGTTGCTCGTTTTGCGCATGCTTGCAGGAGGAGAATCTTTATGGTTGGCATTCTTCTGAGGGTCAATATCAGTGACAAGAATTAGCCTTCAAGGTGCTTAACAAGGTGCTTCTAACAGAATTGAATCTGGACAGTTCCAGCGCGTGACAAGACAAACTCACCACGATTTCTTCGTCTTCATCCTCGTCACTGGACGCCTCATCCGATGACCAAATCCAGTCTCCTGCTTCCGTCCGGTGCAGGCGACCGCTCGTTCCAGGCTGCCTCTTTTGCGTTTTCACCTGTAAGTTTGTTTTAAAATGGTTTTTTGCAATGATAGTATACAAGATTGGGGCACTTAAGTCTAAACCAAGATATTTTTTTACCTTCTGCACACGGGTTTCGAGTGACGGCCCGGAAGAAACCAAGTTCTTTACTAAATAAGCCTTGTCTTTGGATTTTTTGAAAAATGGATGTTTCAAGAGCTCTGTTGCTGATGGTCTATAACGAAAGTGGACCAAAGTTAAGTATATTTATGAAACTTATATGAATGGCCATATGATAGTGCCAAACCGTAACGTATGAAGTGCCAAAAAATATAAACTTTTCAGGAGGTGAAGAAGGGGAATTTTGTGAAAAATTCAGAAACAACAAGTTCAGACGTTGTACACCATTCAGGTTTAATAACAAAAACGTGAACTTAATGAAACAGTTGTCGTTGGAGGGCACTTACGACTTTATGGCTTGGCACCAATCAAATTAGAGACAAAATGTATAAACTCAAACAAACATACCTCTTTGTCGGGTCCTTCTGAAGGCAATCATAAACCATTTTTCGAAAGGATTTACCGTAGTTTTTATACTGATCTTTCTCTTCAGCACCTGAATCCAGCGATGGTGGATCATTTTGAAGTGTCAACATTAAAACCTGCATTTAGGAATTTTTTTTTGTAAAGCGAGCATTCCTTTAAATATTTTACTGATGATAAACAGATTTGCCTTGAGCGTACCTTCATGGGTGGATACTTATGATACGGGGCTGTGCCTGTGGCGAGTTCAATTGCAGTGATGCCAAAACTCCAGATATCGGCTTTAAAATCATATCCAATAACCTAAACGAGCTAGTATTAATATTTTTGCAGATTCAAAGGAAGACTGAACAGACTTTCCATCACAAGTTGAAATCCCACCTGTTCCATGACCTCGGGAGCCATCCAACAGGGTGTTCCGACAAACGTGTGCCGTGATTTCTGCCTTGATAAATCTCCGCCCGTAGCCAACCAGGAACTAACACCAAAATCTGCTATTTGCACCGTGCCATCTTCTCCAAGCAGTATATTTCCAGCTTTAATGTCCCTAAAACAATAGGTATTGCGACGATTTTAATAGGATTTTTTAGGTTATTATACAGAATCTATAATTTTTATATTAAATAATAATTTTGTTGCTATGCATTTAACAAGAAAAAAAATTAAAAAAAAGCTATTGCCTGGCGAAAACAATGGCACTTGATGTTATCCAGGAAATAAGAGCAGAAATCCCAACAATGTACCTGTGGATTTGTCCATTATTATGGAAATATTCCAGCCCCTTCAGCACTTCTTTCAATACTGTTGCGATTATTGTTTCATCAAACACCCCATGCCTGCAGTCATTGTTCTTCATTTTGTGTTTAATGATGTCTAACAACGAGCCTAACAAGAAAGTAAAAAAGAAATGCATTCGCTACAGACACTGGAGCTTGTGAATGGCAGCATATAGCTTACAAATATTTGCATTTCAATTCCTTTTCATCCAGCACATCATAAAAACACAAAGCGTACAAACCTCCAGATAATAACTTGATGACTAGCCACAATTCCTCTTTGACAACAAAAGATGTGTGATACGTCACAACGTTCTCATGGCTACAGGAACTCATGGCCTGAATTTCCTTCTGTACGAACACAAGCAGAATGCAACTGAGTCAACGAATCTGTGATAAACATTGTGCAAACATCAAGCTTAAAAGCAAACTCACCAGCAATTCATCCATACTCGTATTCCATTTTTCTAAATTTATACGCTTTATGGCGCATTTCTCTACTCGAGGTTTGCAATTTGCAGCATGTACAATGGCAGTTGCACCGACACCTGTAAAAATTCAAAGATATTTACAAAAAAGTTAACAAGGTACCTAGTTTATTGCATGGATAATTTTTCGTCATTCTGATCAAACCGATTCAAAAGCCAATAGCTCCAATAGCTCTTTCGCAACTTATAGATTTTAGCAACATTTCCTAGCAATTTTCAAAAACATGGACATGAAACCAAATGTATAAGTTAAAAAATTGTGATATTACTTGTACATCAACGCATTGCGTAATCACTAAAGAAAAAGCCCTGATTCTTATTGATTTACAACGAAACGTTTACTTGACCTAGACTTATTTCTGATAACTTCTCCAGACAACTTCCTGAAATCTGAAGCGCGCAATGTTGGTAACGGAGAAAAATGGCATCTGGTTTATTTGAAACAACAAATACAATACTGATAACATGTTACTATTATCGCGCTATTCCGAGTGTTGTTTTAATCTTATCAGCAACCTTGCAATTTCACAACTTTGTTTTCATTTCGCTAACCATCAATGAATCAACAATCTCATCTGGCGAAGAGTGCTGTTTACATGCTTTTTTCATTAAAAAAAATTATATACCTGACCTTCACTATATGTGCTAAGATTGGGAACACAAGTTCTGGCTTTATTTAATAAGACAGACTTGTGCAAAGCGGAAGCCAAATTAGAAAACCATAACGAACTTCAAGCCAGCATCCGAATACATTTCATGCTGGAAACTAATCCTCCAAACACCATTTCGCTGCCAGAATGCATGTCACAAACCATGCATCTTGAGCTCATCCCATGCAGAGCCTACACTATCACTGGCCTTCACCCATATTTTTTTTTAAAAAAGGGAGTGCAAACGAATTACGTACCGTACCAGGTACATGTACACGCGGAAATCCATTAGTTTCCATGCTAAATACATAAAGCGAGATAATTGACGAAATGGAGGCTATTCGATTACCTTTGAACGCCCATGCAAATTGGAAACATGAACTGCGCCCACAGTCTACAAGTACTTTTTCAGCAGAATTCATCCAAGCCAGTAGTAATTGTCTGGCGACATTTTCCCACCCTTGCATATTATCAAAATGTAAATAGAATTTTCAGCCTTTGCTTCGAATTTCAATGATGACATTTAACGTAGGCTAACTATTCATTGAATTTATGCAAGACTATAGCAGATGTGTTCTAAAACTTCATATTCAAAACTTCATTCAAAATAGGGGTTCAAGTAGTCTAAGCACCGATCTTCGAAGGAATGCCAAATGAAAGAACAACAGCAAAGGCGAGAATGAAGGAAACTGGATGGAAAGCAGAACTTCCTCTTTGATGTGCAGCAAATGTTCCAAATCGTCGTTCTAAGAAGTCCTTTTAGTCAAAAATGACATTTTGCTACCATCTTTTGACGGACTGACATCAGCTGATGTCCATATCTAGCACAAATGAGCCACATTCATGAAACGAAACCTGCTATGTCCAGAGTATTGAAAACAATGTGGAAAGCTTGAAGTCCCATTCAAAACAATGGTATTCGTAGTAAACAAACTGATATTTGGAGTGGTTTTACTAACAAAATAGAATGCATATTGCTGTCAAAAGCTGACATACAAAATGTTACATAACTGCTTAAACAAAAAAACGTTCTTTACTAATTGTTGTTTTATTTATAATATGGATTTAGGCAAATGTCAACAAATTATTGTTAGGATTTATAGAACATAGGCACTTTGATTACAATTAAAAAATTGTGTGATCTAGAAACGAGACATGTTCTGCACATAAATTCCACTACATGTATGACAGTCAACGACATGACATGTTGTCAATTTACATGCAGACAAAAGAAACAACATGCGCTTCTTAAACTCTGGCACGTACGGGCACGGTTTTAAATTGTTAATTGCTCTTTGGCTGCCAGCTGGTTCCAAACCCATTGTGCAAGCACGCACATCTCATAATTTCTCAGTTTTGAAGGTTGAAAGGCAAAATTGTCAAAGCGGAAGTTCATGCCGGCCGGT